>KN496477.1:17326-45205 GCA_000787155.1 Scartelaos histophorus | reverse complement strand
TACTACTACTACTACTACTAGTACAGACACTGAATACACACAGTGGTTGTTGCTTGGGACACCAGTATTGCACTATGTATTCTTGAGAATTCTCTGTTGAACATAGTTTTGGTCACATAATGTATTGTCTTCATCCAATGAGGCATTTAGGGATTAGACCTTTTTCTGCTGCCAGCAATGGGAATGCACAATGGGAAAATAAAGAAATGAAGCCCTTGGGCCCCATGAATGCTATGCTACCAGAGCCATGTGTTGTGAACACAATTTCCGGTGATAGCCTATAGGTTTAAAACTCTGTTCATAAGTCCATATTTTTACCTATGACGCAACAATCCAGACAAAATGTGAAGAGAGCATTTTTGAGAAAACAAATTTATCTGTATCATTTGTCCTACCAATTCATTTTTGAGCATTTTTTTCCCAGTGACTCCCACAGGGAGTGGTGGTCGCAAGATGATTTCAATATATAATTTTATCATTATAAAAAAACAGCAACAGTTTTTACTATATTATGTCAACTGATTCAACATGTTTAGCTTCTTATTTCCACTGTCAGTTTGACTTTGCAGTGGAGGATATGATCTGTCAGTTTTAAAGGTCTGGGCCAGATAAGTTTGGGAAGTTTGTTTTAGACTGAGGGAGAAAAACTGATTTCTATTATAATTACTATTCATGAGGCCTTCACCATAGCCTCCCATGGTAATGGGAAACATGGCAACAAAATTAAATCAGGCGAAAATCCCCAAGCCTCATCTAAACTGCTGAACACAATGCCTTATCTTGCAGTGGTAAAAATATAAGTCTGAGAACTTTTAAATTCCATGCATTAAGCCATAACATCATTTTAGTACCTTTACTGCCCTCTGGTGGATGGAAAAATCCTTCAACAACTTCAACCTGCATTCTCTTGCTGAGAAATTTAACAGCACGTCAATAACAAACCATCAATAATAACCCATCAATAACAAGAGAGAAACCATTGTGAAGTTGTTTTAGCTGTTGAGCTATTTATAGGCAAGGACTTCTATCATTTCTACACCTTAGCCTGTAGCAAAACACAATACAAATAATGGTAGATTTCTTTCTTCTTATCTCCACCGTCCACATCTTTAAGCAGTGCTTCCACAACTATCTGGTCCCGAACTGCGAAAAGCCTGAAGCAGAAATGGCTTACACTATTGACCTGTTTGTCTGTTGCAAGTTCTATACCAGCCAGTGTAATTTAGTCGGTGTCCGCTTGCAGCATTAATCCACTTAAGTACACATCAACACGGCCAACTGAGCTCCCATTTGATGAAGAGTCCATCTTATCGGGAGGCTGTGGACACAAAGAAATGGATGTTAACGCGGACAAAAGAACGCAGACCGCCAGACCTTTAAGGAGAGTCGATATGCATTACCCAGGTACACTGGAATAAACATTGTGTGGAGGTTGAAAGGAAAGTTTAAGAATAGATAGGAACTTTGCAATTATGTAGAGCGTCAATAGGTGCTGGTGTACAGTATGGAACCGTAGCATGGAATCAATAGACCCCAACATTCTTGTCTAAATATAGCATCTTGACTGGCACAATCATTTTATGAAAAGCTTTTTATGATCTTTTTCAAATTAAGACATTGATTGAGGCAAAACAACATAAAATGCAAAAAAAAAGAAAAAAAAAAGAAAAAGGTTTATCTTTCTCAACTCTAAAATACAGTGGTGCATTACTTGTTTTACCACATGGAAAGATGGATGGATGGAATTTGTTTTCAGTTTAAGAGAAGAACTTGTGCTAAATATGTAGGATTTGTGTGTGAATGAAACAAAACACAACTCCAGGTATGTTTCTGATGAGGAAAGAGTATAACATTAATCAGAAACACAACCTCAGACAGCACTGTACTTTAAAAGGTTCAATATATAACATTTCTAGTGGAGGGACTACCACCTGCTCTTCCCCCTTTTAAATATTGCTTTGTAGAGAATGCTCCACACTATAGATACACATCTGTGTACTCTGGTGTGAATGGGTGAGTGGTTCCTTGATGTAAAGCTCTTTGAGTGCCTTGAAGGTGGAAAGGCGCTTTATAAAAATGGGCCCATTTACTATAATGAGGGAGACGAGCAGGTTACATTACTGCACTACATTACAGTTCAGATCTGTGGAGAATCACCGTATATGTTTTCTGTCATACCATGGAACATTCCGGGCAAAACAGTAACATCTCCATGGAGACAAGCAGGTGGACCCTACACAAGAAAAGTTGTACAGTCCACTTTTATTATACAATCATAAACTAGGGACTGGAAACAAGCTATTTAGCTATAATCCGGTGTGGAACATCTCTTTGATGGGCTTAATGTTGCGCATTGTCCCTTCAAATAAAGGCTAAACGAACTGAGCGTGAGTGTCTTTTGTGGATCAATAAGGGGTGTCCAAGAATAGAGGCATTTAATGCCCCACTGTGGAAGATTCTAAGCAAAACATTTCCATGGAGTCCACATTTAACATCAGAAACTGACTTTCACATTTTCAGAAATTACTCCATATGGTCTAAATAATTAGATCAAACAAAGAAACATAAGACATGTTATAATCTTCACCTGTTCTTCTGTTTTCACTGTTTTCAAATGTAAAAGATAAACACATAATGGATGATCCCTGAGCTGTTCCTACTTACCCTTTTGTTCTATGGCCTTTAAAGTCTTCCTGCTAAAGCTTCTTCAACAAAAGCGTTGAAGAACACAAACCTACATGCACCTTCTATGTTAACCTTTTACCTGCCTATTGTCAGCACTCTCGATTTCTCTTGGCACAAAACATCAATAGATCATATCCTGCGTCGGCTTTGTTATTCATACCATCTTCTTTTGCTTTCCTTACGCATTTGGCCCACTGTTCTTCGCCATCGATCGCATTTTCTCTCCACCTATCCCCTCTCCTCCTAACCTCTACCCCCCTTCTCTTCACAACTCTAGACGTTCGGCCACAGCCATGCTTCAAATGTTCCTTCCAGATGAATAGTTGCTGGAGGAAGGTTTTCTGGTCTTCACATCAATTCCACTGAAGGTTGTGTCCTCCTTTTATGCCACAACTCAAGGAACGCTTTTGATGTGGTAGAATGAAAAAAGAAACAGTTCGGTCATCTGCCAATCACAACCTGTTTTCTGTCCACCAAGGTTAATCGAATCAATAGTGTACAGAGAATGCTGCGCGCATTTTTAGCAAATTACTGTACGGGCAATGCCTGAATGGAATATTGTCAAATGATCTTCTTGCTCTCCACATGTCCTTTTGAAGTAACTGTTCAGGAAGTTTGAAAGTAATGTAAAACCGTGTTGGCAAAGAAGTGAATAAGTGGTTGTGATTGATTCAAATGACTAGTGGCAACAGGGACAAAGGATATTGCTGTTTTTTCTGAGCCCAGTGACTGATGTTCTGAGCTTTTGTCCTGAAGGAGGCAGTTTGAAAGTGGGTGACAAATCTCCTGGAGGATTTGGTGACGAAGGCTGCAGAGGTCCTTTCTCTGATGTTGGAACTGTCAGATCCTCTTCACCTTGAACCACAGCTGGAGTCTTGGAAGACTGTCAACTGATTTAGACCTCAGCAGCAACAGTGAAACAAACATAATAACATAGATCAGAAAATAGCGGAAAATGGGGCCTTTAAGAATTTGAGATTTACCACTGTTGGGATGGTGCAAAATTGACTTGTCTTATTTGGCCAGTACTTGTCTCTAAACACACAAAGTCAACAGACACAGGAGAGGTAGATATGCTAACATATATAAACAGGGGCATTTTCAGGCATTGCCATGGCAACACCGTCAAAATACAACTTTGATCCGACTGTGCCAAATACAATAACATGGGCACTTTGGGCTTTGCCAGTGCGTTGCTTGAACACTACTGTTAATGCTGGGTGCAGCCAAGGGAATGAAGTTGATAACGACAAGTGCACGGGCATCACTGCAAAACCAATAGGCCAATAGGGACTCGGGTAATAAATTAAAAATGGTGGCGTGAACTGAACTGCACAATTTATTCATAGTAAATTATGTCAGTCTCGTCTTGTCTCGCGCTCGTGGACTCTTTTGGTAATTGTGTCCAGAGCACAGTTTATAGTTGCTGTAAAAGTGACAAACATTAGCATGCTAACGGCACATTTCCTGTTCACAGAGAATAGTAATTACACGCTGGAAGGAGACATAGATTTCACCCAAAACACTAATTTATAACCTGAAAACATTTTTGGGGTTAATGGTGAAAAATATTGTTGTAATCGTGATAATGCTACATATAGTGTCCATAAAGTCATTATCTTTGAATAGTAAAAGCTCATGTGGAGTTTCTCTCATTAGTTGCAACCTATTATTGACTTTCTTCCATATATTTCTGTTTGAATAAAACACCATAAATGATTTCAGCAGTCTGCTTTGCATTGCAGTGGGCATGAATCACAAATAAAGGCAGTCATTGAAAGAGCAAGGACCATTTAAAGTTCAGCCATTTACAAGAAATGTTTATTACGCAAGTGTCATAGCACATCTGAGTCAGTCCTTTTCACTTTTACAACCCACCACCAATCATCGTTGTGTAAAGCTCTACGGTTAAAGTTACTGCACGCCTGCTGTAGTCTCACTTTTATTTTGTTTTATTTTCACTTTGAATCAAAATAGTGTTTGTTATTTATTAAGTAAGAGGGCTTTGGCTCAGATGTGGGGGAAAAAAATCCTCAAAATGAAATGTTTTATTTATTTTTTGTTATGCTGACATTTGAGTGAGTTAACAAATAGTCCTTGGAAACACACAGTTCAGAACTGTGTTTTATGAAAAAATGTCTACCCTGTCAGAAAGGTTTTGGCTGTAACGGCTTTTATAGAAGTGTGGTATCTTCTCGCACAAACATTTTCAAGGATTTTTAAGTGTGGTATCTTCTCGCACAAACATTTTCAAGGATTTTTCTAGACCTTGTGGCAAAAATTTGAAATAGATTCTTAAAATCTGTAAAATCAGTAAATCTGTAAAAAGTGCTACGGAGATTTTTCACCAAATATTGGTAACAGCTTGATCAACACAATTCCTTATGAAATTCTTCTTCTTCATTCTGAAATACTTTTACACTTGTACACTTGTAAAGCAGATTTTGTATGTGATACTTTCATTAAAATGTATTTGCATCTGTATTTGTACTAGGGATGGACGATTACACCATTTTTGTAATCAATATTTTACCAAGTACTGTTGGGGGTCACTTGATACTTGATACTAATATAATCTTAGAGGTGAAGGGATTTCATTAAATACATGATAATATAAAAACCTGTTTCAAATTGACTTAAAATATAAAAAAATATAGTTTTTCTTTTTCTCTCCAATTCACCTGTAGTATCTCACCTTAAACAGGACACACAGAACTATTGACACAGATGGGTCTGCCCAATGTGCTGCTGCTGAAGCTGTTGTGATACAAAACATGTAGAAATGGGCTTAACATGTTTAATATTAATGTCAGCTTTTATTTGCATATGCTAATTTGTTTTGATATCTATGCTTAATTTGTGATACTCCCATCCCTCATTTGTATAGGACTATAGGATTGTAACAAAACTGAATACTTCTGTTATTGTCATTTAAAGCAGACCTATTATGCAAAATCTAATTTTCAGAGCTTTTAACCATGTTATAGTTGTATTTGGAGTGATTTGTGTTTGAGCAATGTTACTTTGTTCTCCAATTTAATTTTCGTAATTGGTGATACATGTAGATTTCAGCAGCAACACAGTCATTTTGGTACAAATTAAAAAAATCTGCTGCTCACTAATGTGATCTGCAGCCGCCTGAGTGGCAGACTCACTGATAACGTCTACTGTGACGCCAGCACCCATCACTTTTCTAACACAGAAGTCAACGACCTTGTTTCTTTTATTATGTCATTAACACTTAAAATGTGTAAATTCTAAAATAATGATCCCTAAGTGCAGTAGATCATAACTGGAGCAGACACAAGCGCATTTCTGTTGTTTAATAGAGCCTATCCTAATGTAACATTCAGTAGTAGCTCTGTATGAAATGTCAACATTAAATCATTTATCCTACATATGAACACTACAGTGACCTATATTTCCCATGACACTAAACCGCCCCTGATGACCAAGCACAAGATCCGCACTGACAATAACGTTTAGCTCAAATCCCACGTGACCGCGCATACCCAAACTGCTGCATTGCTCTTCATTGTACCGACCGAGTGACCAGTGTTTTCTTAAATCAACAGAGACACATGCCACAGTCTGCAACAACGCCACGAGCTGTCCTCCCGAGATGATCCGTCACTTTGGGAGAATGCTGAAAAATATATTTAGCCTGAATTATACATTTCTCATTGCTCCGGCCCCAGCCATTAGCGTAATTAGAAAGTCAGCTTGCATTAAATTGAAATGGAAGTATTGCCCGAGGATGTTGCGGAGAAGTTGTGTGTGCACGCAGTGAAGTGAAGGAGTCTGTCAGATTTTCCCAACCGGACTGAGCCATTAATCATAAGAAAACAAGTCTTGGTGCATGTAGCAGGCCGATAGCGGTTGTTTAATGCCATGCAGAGTCCGAGATACGCTCCATATACGTACAACGGGTAGCGGCCATGCCAATTAATTCATCAACACATGACCAAACATTCAGCGCGCTAATTACAAAAGGCTTAGATGGAAAATTAATTATGTATGTAGTTAATCTAGGCCAGAAGGCAATATAACGAGGGAAAGTGAAGAAAATGTTAGGTAGGCTGCAAGGAAAATATATTCTATACTTTGGTTTGTATGTTAATGCGTATTAGCGTTGCTCACTTACATGGTTTGTTTTGTTTAAATTTAATGTATGCATCAGTCTAATCACAAAACAGTTACTTCGCGTGGTGTATTCGAGGAAGATTGGGGGTGATTTGAGGATTACGCGGGCTGCATTATCAAAACATGAAGAGAAAAAAACGATGAGTGTTCTGTGTTTTTGTTATAACGGCATCAGCATCACGACTTTCAATAGAAAAATTTAATGTTAGAGGTTTCGAAACAGTAATGGCTTGTTGAAGGATTTTGAGTGAAAATGATACAATGTGCTGAAGAGAGAGGTTGGTTTAGCAAATATATCTACTATATTTTCACCGCTACAGCCACTACAACTAATATTTGCATGTTTCAGGGTATCGGCTATTGAGCGAAGCAGACCTATTACGCAAAATCGACTTTTCAGAGCTAAAGCATGTTTCATTTGCTCCCTTGAAGTTGTATTTGAAGTGTTGTGTGCATGCTTGAGCAATCTTTAATCTCATACTTATTTGACTTATTTAATTCTCCAATTAAATTTCTTAGTTGGAGATACACATAGGATTCAGCAGCATCAAATAGTGATTATGGTACATATGAAAAAAAAAAATAAAAAATCCATCGGAGTTGCTGATTCTTTCTTGTGATGACACTTTTTATCCCACTGGGCAGGACCATTTTATAAAGCAGAAGTCAGCGAACTTGTTTCTTTCATTAAGTCATTTTAGATGAATATTGCGATTTAAAATGTGTAAATGATAACATAATGAACCACGGCTGTTGTAGATTATAACTATAAAGCAAACACAAGCACATATCTGTTAAATCTCCAGCTCAGGCCAGTATTTTGTTTGGGTCAACCAGCTGTCTAAAGAATATAATGCTGAACCTTTTATGCAAAGTGGCCGCAGCTCTCTTATCCACATTGTTATAAAATCCTATAATTTGGAGAAAATAATCAGGCAGCTGTTTCTCTGGATTCTAAACAAACAGCAGCGGCTTTAGAAAAAAAAAATAAAAAATCGGTTGATCTAAGTATAAAACATTAAACAGAGCAAATGTTTCTGGCAATCAAGTGGAAAAAACCTGTTCCTAAGTTTGTCCCAAAGACCTATTCAAAGAGAAAACCCATTCAGACACAGGGCAGTCTAACCATGTCTGGAAATTTGACGCAGTACGATTTGATCTTGATAAAATGAGCCAAATATTACAGACATTGCTCAATGCAATTATATTCTCAAGTTGTCCCTCTGTTCACTAATGTTTCAGACGTCTGGTTGCTGGAGGTCTTCCCTTACGAGGATTGGACCTTTGCAAACAGTCTCCTTTTTGATCACCTTGACCCTTCGCCCCTCATTGTTGCCTTTTGTACATTTAGACATTGTCTGTTTGATATCCGGTCTGATTCTTCACCCGTTATTTGTTTAATTAAATGAAACCTTTTTTTTGGAGCCTGTAAAGCGACTGATGTGATACTGGGCTATACAAATCACAAGTCACAACAGCCATATAGAGTTGTTTAGCGTGATTTCACTTGCTGGTCCATAACAGTTGCACAATAGAGCACAAAAGGCTCTGGCACGCTAATCGCACAAACCAGGAAGACGTTTGGAAAGTTACGATGACAACTTTCGGCGCTCTCTGTTGGTGGTAGTAAGCCAAAATCTAGGAAAAATTTGAAAAACGGCCCAGTTTTCTTCATCCACATGTCATTGTAGCTTTATGTTCACCTTTATGTGTAGCTTTATGTGTAAAAACTATTATAACCCTACCTCACTTTTCCTCATTTCCCCACTGATACACAACTCCGAGCACACTGGCGTCCTCATCTCTTCTAATCGCATGTATGCAAAGTCAAGAAGAAAGAATTCCAGTGTGAATAGAGCCGATTGTGGCAAAATTAAAGAAAATTAAAGAATGAAAAGTTGGCGACTCCGATGGATAATTGCAGATCACTCTACTGAAGTGTATCACAGATTAAGAAAACCGGAGTAAGAGAGCAAGTTGGTGCAATGGTTGACTGGCAATATAGCATCTTGAAAATAAGTGATTAAAGATTGCTCAAACATGCACAAATCACTAAAAATACAACTTTGAGAGGGTAAATTAGAATGGGAGACAATTATAATATGGCTTAAAGCTCTGAAAAGTCGATTTTGCATAATAGGGCGGCTTTAAAGAAAAAAAAACAAAACAAAGCTAGAACAGCTGCGAAGTTGCCAGTTGGAGCCTGAGGGGCCATCATCATTTAAGAACTCACTGTACTCATTTTTCACTATACATTTTACATACATAATTATCCAAAAGTAATACATGGGAACACTAAAGGCCTATTCATATTTCATAAGAACATAAGAGCTCTTGTTCGGCAGTGGCTTGGTCTCCTCAGCTCAGCAGAAGTTTGTTCGGCAGTGCTGTCCGACATCTTCACTCTGATTGGTTATTTATGATGCACAGCTAATAAAAGAATAGTATGGCGGAGTTTGTAGGTTTCGTTTCTGGTGCACTGATCCACGTTTCCAAATAATCAAGTTATACACTGCACCAGATTATGCTCCACATTTGAGCAATAAAGATGTATCATATAAGCAGCTCTTGGAGTCAAAATATATATTGAAATGCCTTTTAGTGTTTGTTAATCAGGAAGTGCACATTAGCATGCTAGTTGTTGTTAGCTTTACCCTTGTGGTAAAAGTCCTCCTTGGTTTCAGAGAGATTTGAAAAGCATGTATGAAATCATTACTGTGAATAATTTGGATGCTCGGAATAAGGTAAGTGAGGAACAACTTTGGAGCACTGCAAACTGTTTAAAGGTGCACTATGTAACTTTTTGGTTGGGGGTCCGTCACTTGCTTGTTTCTATGGAGATGTCACTGCTCTGTCTGGAGTGTTCCACAGTATGACATTAAACAGTTCTGATTTATATTTATTCAAATTCAGATGGTTTTATGGCTCAAAAATGGCTCAAAAAACAGGCGTGTGAGCAGTGTTGCCTCTCCATAGATCTGGTCTCTGCAATGATAGAAAGTAAAGTTTAATACCTGCGAATAATGCGAAACATTCCAGACAAAGCAGTAACATCACGAAGAAAAGCATTTGACGGACCCTCCACCAGAAAAGTTACACAGTGCACCTTTTGAAGTTTTTTGGTTTGACATTCTAAGACACTAAAAACATGTACAGTGCCTTTATTTTACTTCTATATTTCATTTTATTTGTATACAGTAGTAATTTACGCTTTCTTTGCAGGTCCTCAGCAGTGTGCTCATGCCTGACGAGACTCGTTCATACTCCGTTATCATCGCAGACTGATGGAGCCACTGTCAATGCGCTGTTCTCTTTGTCGACGCCTATTTGCCATGAAGGCCTGTCAAGCCCGGAGCAGCTGGGGACACTGGGCTGCATACGGTAGTCTGCTTTTAGCCTGCTTTTAGCCTGCTTACACCATCCATCCCATCATTATATCGCCTCCCTGCTCGGTGCAAGATGTTCTCCAAACCGCTGACACGTATTTAACTGAGGTGAGTAACTTTAAAAGCCTCTGCTAACACGGGTGAAAAGCTCTCCAAGCTCCCCCCAAATTCACCGGGGACTTATGTCAAAACATTTTTCCAATATATTCCAACTAGGTGTTTGTGTGCTAGCGTGCGCGTGTTAGTGTGTGTGCTAGCCTGTCAGCGCCGTCCCTTGATAACTCCCCGCTGTGCATTGACTTGTGGAGTAGACCAGCAGAGTTTGGAACAGGAAAATATATATAAAAAGTCCATCTTAAAAATTCAACTTGAGGAGAACAAAAATCATCATCCAGAAATAGAAACACTCCAGCGGGAAGCTAGTGCAAACAAAATAAGTGAACAGTCTACTCCAAACAGTAAAAAAAAGAAAGCCCCAAAGAAAAAAGCTGGCCTTAGGTAGGGTATTTAGAATGTGAATAAAAACCTGTATAAACATGATCTGTGTGGTACAAGGTGCACATGTTCAGTTCTCATTGTTACAGATGAAATTTGTAATTTTCTCTGAGTGCACCTTCTGCAAACTGGAATCACGGATTTATCCATAATTATAAAAACATTGTGTTGTCATTTTGTGTTTTGGTTCTTTAGTGGATTATCCAATTAGAAAGAATGAGCCTCACTTGAGACTCTTATTTGATTGCCAGTTTTAATATAAAAATTCAGTTGGTTTAAATGGGTTAAAATGCCTCTTTCTGATCTGAAAGGTCACTACTTAAACTCCTGCACCTGCAGCCATCATGAATCAGTGCTAATCTCTGCAGCTCAGCAACTGAATTCTGGAGGTTCTGAGCTTTCACGTGAGGCATGGCCTGTCCATATACTGAGAGTGAGACAAACCCGGGCTCCAGCTGCAGCTGGAGGGGGTGAAGACTCAGCCCGGGGTAGATGCCATTACTAGCAGTTCAAGTCCCTGTGCCCTCTGCTGGCATGAGAAAAGTTATTTGGTTTAATGTGCATGAAATTTCTAACCTTAAATGCATCTACATGCAAAAACAAGGCTTAGGTCTACCAAAGTAACTTTTATAAAACAGTATCACAGCAGAACTGCTTTCCTTGTTGATTAGTCATTACTCTAGTTTTAAGCATTTAGTTTCTTCATCTGGCTTCAGGCCTGGTTGTGCTTGGGAAACTATTAAGTCCCACTTAGTGTATGAAATTTCAGAATGACTGGTCTCCATAGCTACATTTACTATATTCAGTCAAGGAAATGTTCAGTCATAAAAGATTGTGAAATCCCTGTCTGTGTGTAGTCCAAAGCCTAAAATGCTCTGTTCCACCTTGTGATGTCATGAAGTGGTATAGTTTTCAAATTACCTTTTGCCTTTTGTTCACTAGAGACTATAAATCCAGGGCTGAAATCATTCAAATGATTCCAGTGAAGATGTATGAGTTTAAAAATACAGTGTCCTCTTTTAACACAGGCCCTTTGCAGCATGTTAGCCCCTGTCTTAGAGCAAACTTTGAATCGTGCCTTGAATTGGTGACCAGACTCCCATCTTCATAAAGTATTGAAGAAGTGAGTATTCTGGATCCAAGGCAACACACTGACGTTTTAAAGCTCCTCTATTACTCAGAATTGACTCTTTTCTGAGCTTTTTGCCATGTTATAATGTTACCTCATCAAAAACATGGAGCTGTGCTTTATTTCCTTCACACATGTGTGAATAATTCTTTATCACTGGGCTGTCTACATCTCCAAAGCTCAAAATGCTCTGTTCCACCTTGTGATGTCACAAAGCAGTTGTTTTCAAGTTAGCTACATTTTACCTTCTGCAGAGATCGACAATTCCAAGGTTGAAATTATCCAAATGATTGTAATGGAGGAGCATGGAGTTTAAAAACACAGTCGAGCACTTGCTGTATTACCACATCATAAGGTGGACCACAGTGTTTTCTGAAAGAAAATATGCAGGATTTGCATGTTAAACATGTGTGAATGAAACAAAACTAAACTCCAGGTATGATTGTGATAAGGAAGCAACATTATAACATAGATCAGACCTTTTAAAAGTGTTTAATAGGCTGTAAATGTGTAAATGTAAGCCTAAAAACTGAATAAGTAAACATTATGATTAAGCAGAGGTTGTTTGACATGAACTGTCTTCATTTGATCTCTGGAAGGATATGCAGGCTCCACACAGTCAGATCCTAGAACTAAATCTTCTACCTTCTAGCCTGGAGGAGCTGTCCGCGGTGCTGATTGGACCTATTGATGCAAGTTCTTACTGCCAGTTTCACTAATCTCACTGGAAGACATTTTCTCAGCACTCATTTGCCGGATTTATTTGCTCACACATTTTCAGAATTCATTTTAAAATCTGTTGGTCAAATTATGTTCACAACAAACCCATGGCTCTATCAGCATCGCAGTCGTGTCGCCTAATGGCTTCATTGTTATTTGTCAATATTCATTACTATTACTGACAGCAGAGGAAGCCCAATACATAACTGGAAACAGATTTTTACAGAATATTTTACAGATTTTAAGTTAGAAATTAGTTTAAAACAAGTTTAAATGTGAATCAAAGTTAAAAAAAAGAACAAAAAAATACATGTTTACATTGTTGTTTTATGTTTTGCATTGTTTTAATGCACAAATCTTCCTAGACAGAAAACACTCTGCTGCACCTTGTGATGTCATGTGGTAACATAGGAAGTGCTTCTGTGTTTTTAAACTCCACACACTTCTAGCAGAATCATTTGGATAATTTCAGCCCTGGAATTGCCAAACTCAACTAAACAAAAGATAAAGGTTGATGTTCACTTGGGAACCCCCTCATGACATCACAAGGTGGAACAGACCATTGTGTCCTTCAGAGATGTAGACAGACTAATTGTAAAGGTTTAGTCAAACATTAATCAAACAAACAAAAACTCCAGATGTGTTTTTGAGGCAATAGCAACAGTATAACATTAAAGCTCAGAGTAGTCAGTTTTGTGTATATAGGACTCTAAAGTGGATGCCCTCTCAGGATCTGGTGTAACCATAAATTAGTGCATGGCCACTATGTCACTCACCAAATCAAATAGGGTCAAACTGAATCAGTGACAGGGAAAAAGCAGTTCTCCAGTGGTTTCATTTGAATAGAGCAGAAGCCTGTCATAGCCAAGGGCAAAAACCACCGACCAAAACACGACTAGATAGTCCAAGGTGACGCGAGGTGGCTGGCAGAAAATTAAACGCTTTGGAAATGGTGTTGCATATTTTTAAGTTCAAATGTGTGCCAAAATCCATAAATTGGTTATATGGTCAATTCAAGTGATGGGACTTTTTGCTCTTTCATGGAATCTTTTGGATCTGTTCAAAGAGTCGTTCAAAAGACTGTCTTTTTTATATTTATGTATATGACAGAAGCCAAAGAGACAGTTCACTTAGACTACAAACTAATCACAGAGACAAATGAAAGTGGGAGTGTGTCTCATCTGTGAAATGCATAATTTAATAAAACTATGATAATTAATGACTATCATTATGATGCCAAATATGTTTTTGTACAAAAATCTGTCACTTGTGTTGCTCTGCTTGTTGCGTTCCTCTGCCTCTGTGCTGATCTTGTTGTGGTTCAATGTAAATCAGTGACTTGTTTCTTTAAAGGGCCCATATTATTTTATTTTCTGATCTAGTATGTCAGAATGTTTCCTCATCAAAAACAGACCCTGAGTTGTGTTTTGTTTCATTCACACATGTTAAACACATCAACCCTGCATATTTAGACAGAAAAAACTCTGTTCCACCTTGAGATGACATGTGGTATTAGAGGAAGTGCTCCATTGTGGTTTTAAATCCCAAATCACACTAGAATTTGGATGATTTCTGGCCTGAATTTGTAATGAGCTAAAAGAAAAAGGTTAAATTGAAAACTACCACTTCAAGACATCACAAGGTGGAACAAAGCATTATGAGCTTGGAAGAGTAGCTAGATTAATAATGCAGAATTAGTCAAACATGTGTGAACAAAACAACACAAAATATAACTACAGTATGCAGTGTTTTTTAAGAGGAGAAGCATTCTAACATGGCTTATGTAATACAGGACATTAAAAACACCTGATCTGGTTCAAATTGTTAAGAGCACACGAAAAAGAACAATACACTGTAGCAGGGCTTTGTGTGTTTTGAAAAAAATGCATCATTAATATTATTCTTATTATTATAAAGAGGAGAACCTTTTTAGAGTCAGAGCACATAACAAAGTAAACGTATTAGAGTATAAGTATACACTATAAACTTTAGGTATCTGTGGTTTTCTTAAGAAGATTTTAGAGCCAATTTTAAAGACAATCCACCTCATGCATAGACTGGTGTATGAATATTTGTGTGAATGGGTGAGTGCTTCCTTGATGTAAAGTGTTTTGAGTGCCTTAACAGTGGAAAAGCACTGTATGAAAATGTGACCATTTGTCATAATGCTGATTTATTCATAAAATCATGACATGATAATGACAAAGTTATTTATAGCAGAGTCTCACATAAGTGTCTTAATGTTGAAATCCAGTTTGTTTAAACCTAGAAGGACTCTCCCTGATCTGCATCCTCACTACATAAACACCACCAGCAGCAGGTGCCAAGCATAGATCAGAGCTGGTGCAGCCTCTGCAACTCACCGGGTGGATTCTGGTGGTTATGAGGGAAACTTTTCCTTGATCTGCAGGTTGAGACACTGGTAACTCAGCTTCAGGTGTGATTTCAGGACCTTTAAAACTGTAAGTGCAGGCTACATACATTTTTAATTGTCTTCTATAAAGATATGGCTGGGCTTTGTTGTCGTTGCATTCCAGCTCTGGTGCTCTGCGCTCTATGTTCTTGGACACATGTTCAGATCTGGCTCCAGGCGATCTGCTTAAATGCCATCCCCCTCTCACCCTGTCTCTTATCCATCTACTCAGTGTTATTTAATTAGAGGCTAAAAAGCACAAACAAATAGTACAAATCCAATCAGAACGTCTGGTCAGGCTAGTTTAATGAAATTATCCGCATTTACTATTTCTCTTATTTTATGTCTCAAGACTAAAAATGACATTTCTCATCATTGATTTTGGTTTATGCCATTTGTTGTTTTCAGATTCTAAAATATGATGATGTCTTCAATGGGGCCAAGTAAACACTCAATAAAAATTCAATGTAGCTAAATTATTTAACACAAGAGCTCAAACTTAAAGGTGCACTGTGTAACTTTTTCAGTAGAGGTTCTGTCAAATGCGAGTACTTACCGACTTCACCACTGTCACTCTGTCCACACTACAGTATATCTGCATCTGCATCTCCAATTTTCACAGTCTTCAAAATGTAAAAAACATAACTAGTTAATTTTTAACGGTTTGCAGTGGTTCCAAATTCCTCATTTCCTAACATCCCAATTTATCACCACAATGAGTTAAAAGCTAATAACAACTAGCATGCTTACAATTGACTTCCTGATTTTAAGACAATACAACTTATTTAGATGTAGATTTCACACAAGAGCTGCTTTTAGGATATATCTGTAGTGAATTTAGCTCAACATAAAAATCTGATCCAGCCCTTAAAACTTTTTTTTTTATCTTCCCCTCGTTTCCAACTCAATTAACATTAACAAATTATAGAACGCCGTGGTGTTTTCTAAAAGCTGCCCTCCTCTGTCTACTTCCTGTCTATTTCAGTTGAGGCAAATGGAAAGAGATGTGTTTTTAATGAATGGACATTGTGTGCCTGCCTCCATGACTAAGTCCCATACGTGTGCAGAGCTTCCCGCTATAGGTACACCGGGGAGTGTGTGGTCCCTTAAGCTGTTACCAGGCAGCAGGCAGACCGCACAGCTCCCAGGCCCAGGGGTAAACTTGACCTATTAGGGCAAAGGAAGAGCTGCCTGTTTCTCTCTCTCCCGCTCCATGGACATTCTGCTCACATAAGCCCGCTGTGAGATGGGGGCGCTGATGACAACACAGCGGTTAGGTAAGAGTATTGTGCGTTCGAACAGTCGGAGGAAGTGAATGTGAGTGCATGTCAAGGTCGAAGATTGAACGGATAGAATGAACTCGCTGCAACAGGAAGAAGCATGAAAGAAAACTTGGTTGTGCATGTGTGTGTGTGTGTGTGTGTGTGAGAGAGAGTATTTAAATTGTAGAGACACTGAGTTTAGACCTATCAACTTAAAATATTTTCCAACAAAAATAAGTGAAATATTTCGAAAGTTTGTCATGATTTAGTGTTTTCACGGGGAAAAAATGTTCTCTAAAAATGCATTGATTTACTAAGCCAGATTGAAATGTGTAGCGCCCTGAGTTCATGCATATCAATCAGGGATGGCGCTTGCTGAAAATGATCTAGAAAAAGCTAACTTTTGCTACATCTAGCTGAGAGACACAAACTGAGACTTCTTACCTGTCCACAAATGCATAAAGCGCTTAAATTCTGCATGTTTTCCACAAACAAAATAGTCCATATTGACACTAAAATCAGCAGAAATACGTCTGACAGTGTTAAAATATATGTTTTGGTTCATTTGGGTGCTTAGATTTGGGTGCTCCAGCCCAACCACTCTGTGATTGGTCTGAAGCACTTATGGCCTGGATCTGATCACAACAGTGGGACAGATGGATGGAGACTGAGCTTGTGCTACTTAAATTGAACAATGGATAGAGCCAAGTTGGTTTATTTTATTCAGATACAGTAGTCAGTATGTTACAAATGTATAGAAGTGAGTGGGCGTTCTAGTACGTAGAGTGTGTTGTATGTATTTGCGTTATCTTAGCCATGAACCATGTGTATGCACTTGTGTTCTTAATAAAGATCAGATAAATATTATAATATAATATACAACATTCCCCTGCGGTGGACGTGTTGGTCGTCAAAAACAACACAATCACTGTGCTCATGCCATGGTTTGCATATCTCCTAATTTGCGCATTATCTGAGACAGACTATTTGAGGCCAACTATGAATAGCAGCTCCACAGCAACATGAGCAAATAAATGGAGAGATAAAGAACAGATAGAGCACAGTGATAAAGAGCTGTTTTATCAGACACACAATGACATGACTTGGAAAAGAGCATTATGTGTTTCAATGCCCACGGGTTAAACAGGCAGCAGACCAGAGTAAGTCCACTGTTCTCAAACTATGATGTTACATTGTGAGAACTGATAGTGAGAAGAATGAATGACAAACATTCCTAAACATTGATCTTATGCTCGGTTGACCATGCACCAGGCAAGTTTTTCAAAGGCTCAACTTCTCCCTTTTTATCATTAGTTGTTGTGACTGGATTTTTAATTTTATTTTTTTCAATTCCATCAGTCACCACAGTAATTGGTGACTTGAGGCAATTAATTTAACTAATGCATGTAATGATGGAGATAGATAGACAGATAGAAAAGTACTTTGTTGATTGGTATTGATGGCTATAAAAACTCTTGCAATAAAGTAAATGTTAGGTCAAATAACATACTGTGGAACATTCAAGTCAAATGTTCCATAGTGCATCTTTAGAAAGGAGGAGTTTGGTGGAGTTTGTCACTTTGTAATAGATAAAAACTAGTAAGTCCAGCAGAGTTATGTTACACACTTCTGCTTCTGACAGTCTTTCAAGGTGAGTCTAATGCACAAGAAAAATTTGCCTACGGAGATAACAACAAACACCCACACTGACATCAAGGTAGAAGTTGTTATATTCAATCCAATCCAATCCACTTTATTTCTATAGCACATTTCATAAACAACAGTTTCCAAAGTGCTGCACAAATGCATACTAAAAACAACAATAATAATATAATAAAATAAATACTCATTAAACACAGATTAAAACATATTAGTCCTAAAACAATAAACCAGTAAAATCAAATAAGAGCAAAGCCATAAGATAGCAATAAATAAATAAAAACCCATAAAATACATAAAAAAAATTAAAATAAAAGACACAGAGGACCACACAACTCATGCGGTGTTAAAAGCCACAGAATAAAAGTGAGTCTTAAGACGTGACTTAAAACACTCGACTGTGGGGCTGTTCGGACATGGAGGGGGAGAACGTTCCAGAGCTTAGGGCCGAGCACAGAGAAGGCCCTGTCCCCCCTGGATTTAAGCCTCGTTTTAGGCACCACAAGCTGGAGCTGGCCTTTGGACCTCAAAGCTCGTGCTCGTGCTCGTGCATATTGACCGTTGCTTTTTAAGTTTGTGGTTTCATGAGAAAATTGGAAAAAAGTGGGTCCAATCACTGTGCTGTTCCAGTGAATATTGTACAACAAAATGGAATCGCACGTGAATTTACAACTTCCCATTTACGCAAAAACAGCTCAAACTTTCAAAAGTCGTTCTTTTAATCCTACAGTTGTGTAAATACTTCACCATACCTTGGCTGCACAATTTGTCACCAGCACTACTAAATCATGTGCAGAGCTAAGCCGCCTGTACAAATATGCAAAAATGGTCCGTAAAAAAGCAATATTTCTAGAAGATCCCATTCCAAAATATGCGCGCTACAACCTGTGGTGCCACTTGTTGCTATAAATCAGGAGTGTGTGTTACCTTAACCATACCCTGGCTGCACATTTTGTTACTATAACTAAATATTATGTGCTGAGCTAAGCCGCCTGCACAAATATGTCAAAATGGTACTTCAGAAGCAAAACACATTTCTGAAACACCTCATTCCGTAAGTATTAGCTACCTTTCTGCAGCCTGTTGCGCCACTTGATGCTTTGTCAGATGTGCATTCTTCACATTAGCATTACCATTCTTTGGCTGAATGTATTATCAGCAATACTAAACACTTATGTGAGATAATCTGCCTATACAAATGCACGATGCAAATGCAAATGTAACTTCAGAAACTTGAGATACTGTATAGACAATCCCAAAGTGTGTATGCAAAAATGGTACATAAAAAAACGTTTCCAGAAGATCCCATTCCACAATGTGTGCTACAACCTGTGGTGCCACTTGTTGCTATCCGTCAGGCGTGCACTGTCTGCATTAGAAACAACCCAGAGCCTGCAGCTAACTCCAGGGCAGCTGCTCCACTCCGGCTAGCACTGAACTCATTTCAAGTGCCTCTCAATGTAAATGAGCCCAAATAGGAGACGGCGTGCTTGACCTTGTTATAGGAACGGAAATTGGAGGCATCATTTTTCTCCCCGTAGCCATGCGGTAAGATACAAATTTCCTTCCCCTGCGAAAAAAATCTGCGGGCATATACTGCGAACCATTAAAAACCCATAATGCATAAATCACCGCGGCAATAAAAGTTCTCTACCCCCTTTTGCAGCCATTTTCCTGATCACTCTGCCTCTCCATTCCCCGGGCACTCGAGGCATAGTTTGCAATCCCTGCTGCGGACCCCCCCACCCCCTCCCCTCTCTCCGACTGCTAACTCGATTGAGCTGCGTCCCAGGGCGGTCGGGGGCTCCCAGGATAGAGGGAAGTGCCTTTGAAGGTGCCCTCAGCTCTCCGGGGAAAAAAAAACGAGACCGACCCATAAAGTTTGAATGGAGGAGAGGGAGTGATATCGCGGGGTATTTCAGAACAGTCAAAGGGGTGGATTGATCAAAGCTGCTGTGCGTTCCAGTCGTGTGCATAAAGTACCAGATAGTTCCAAGCTGGAGGATTTTTTTTTTTGTTTTGATGGTGGAAACCCAGACATTGAGAGAACGCGCAAACTAAACACAGACAGCTTCAAAGAGGTTCATTTTTGGTCTTTTGAGAATATATGACCATGATACTTGGATAAGTCCATGTAGCATTATGGTGATTTGTCATGTTGGCTGATTTAGACTGTTTTTTGGGCACAATTCCCAAAACCTGCACGATTAGAGGAACGACGCATTTGCAGTACAACTTCTCAGGCATCTCAGTTGCTTAAAACATGATATTCCAGTCTTGGATCTCCACTGTAGTTGCCGGGGAACATCTAAACAAAACCTTAACACCACATATATCTGGATGACTGAGGGATTAAACAGATATAAGGCCACATGGTAATATGTAAAAAAAGTACTATTCTTTGAAGCAGATATATTATGCAAAATCAAATTGTCAGAGCTTTAAACCATGTTACTGTTGTTTTCCCCCTCTCATTTCTTCTTTTGCAGTTGAAGTCGGAGTGATTTGTGCATGTTTGACTAAGCTTTAATTGCTTATTTTCAAGATACTATATTGCAGATCAATTCCAGTTTTCCCCATCACTGACATACGCCTACTACTTTGTACTTACTAGTGTGCAAATTATAACAGAATGATCCATGGATGTTGTGGATTATAACAAAAGGTGGATAAAAAACTCCATTTTATAGCCAATAATGTAATAACTGCCTGTAATGTCATCATTTTTCTGTCATAAAGCCAATATTGTAATAACTTGCCAATAATGTAATAAAATGTCTGAACCAATAATGTAATAACTACCTGTAACGTAATAATCTTTCTGTCATAAAGCCAATAATGTAATAACTTGCCAATAATGTAATAAAATGTCTAAACCAATAATGTCATTAGTTATTACATTATTGGCTTGTTTAAAAAATGCTGCCAATAATGTAATAATGTCGTAATATCATTTAAGTATGTAAGAAATAACTGTAAATTAATCATAAAATTACCCTGACAGAAAATTAAAATTATTATGATTCGTTAATGTCTGCTGATCTATCACTGACCACAGTAATCCAGCCTGGATATTCCCTTTCCCATATACATTGCAGCTGTAATTAAGTTACTTAATATTCCCTTTCCCATATAAATTGCAGCTGCAATTAAGTTACTCGAATAAATATAAAAGTATTACATGAAAAAAAAAAAAAATCAATTTCAGTTCAAAAGAGTTCAAAGAGTTTTGTAAGTATTTTGCAAAGATTTTTAGAACAAGTGCTAAAAAAAAATAAGACTCATTTTAGCAGGTCTCCATTAAAAAGTAAAAAGTACTTTTCACTTTTCAGCCCAGATCTAAAATGAAGTGGAGTAGACAGTAGAATTTATTTAAGTAAAGTATAGATACCTAAAATTTGTACTTAAATGTTGTACTTTTACTTTTGTACTTTTTTACCTTCCACCACTAATTATAACTGTATTGCAAACTCAAGCACTATAGGTCTTCTTTAATGTTGAAAATGACATTGTGAATAGCAGCAAACAAATGTGCAAATCTGCAGCTGAATGATCTTACAGTAAAGGAGCCAAACGGGGTGACAGGGACGTGTATGACTCATGTTTGTGTTTAAGTGTGTTGAATTGTATGTCTCGAATAATACCTTATTATAGTAGCTTTCTAACAAGGATAGGCATGAGAGGTTGATTATAAGAGCCGGAACAATAAGCTCTGAATGTGTATTGTGTAGTTCTGTGAATTCAGCCTGTGTATGTTTTTCAAGTGTGTAATCACGTCACAAATGCACTCTTAGGGTCACTCGAATAAGGTTATTTAAGAAAAGACGTTTTTACTCATGGCAGCATTATATTTAACCTTTTTTTTTTTCCAAATTAATTTTAACTAAACCAAGTCTAAGCCAGGACCAACTGCATCCTAGTGACTTTAATGCTAAAAGTTGTTGTTATTAGCTACATTTAAACTTTTGTGCACTATGTAACTTTACTGGTGAAGGTTTGTTTCCATGGAGACGTTATTGCTTTGCCTGCAATGGTTCACAGTTTGGCATTTAAATTTTCTGTTTTGCATTTACTTTATGACAGGTGTTTTTTTTTAAGCTGTATTTCTAGTGTGAGTGGGGTAGTTTGTAATACTGTCATGATTTAGACTTTAGAATAGAATCCGTATTAGGTATTGAGTCTAAGATCACAATGATAATAAAAAATACAAAAGAATGTAATTTTCAACATTCAATAATGGTGCTTTTATATTTGCCATATGGCCTTATGTCTGTGATATCTGTGAAATCCTTCAGTTGTCCACGTATGTGCCCTTATGTTTGTTCTGATACAGCTCAAGCTGTTCATTACAGCAAGGTTCATTTCTGCATGTTTTATCAGTACTTGCTCCAATGAATATCTAATTTGAATACTAGTTTCAGTATTGATTAGTATCTGATTTTTATACAAGCCTTTTGTTTTGTGTTATCAGCTTTCCAAAAGTACAGTAAAAAGCAAGATCTGCAGCTCTCCATCAGAATTTCACAGTGCATGAATAATGAATAATGCAGATTATTTCATATAATAAATATAAAAAACACTTGTATAGGCCTAAACCTGGTCTCACCTGTGCAACAACACACAGTAAACCAGCTGGTGTTCCATTAAAAAAAAAGCCATATTACATGTATTACTGCTAAGGAAGAAATAATTCATTAGCCAGGTTCAAAAAAGCCTGGTGAATATAATTAAAACAGTTGAAGTGGCTCATATGGCCTCCATTAGAAAGCTGCCATGGGTCACCAATGACTGAGGAGGACCTATTACCTTCACCACACCTTAAGCTCTCATTACTCCAGCCTCCATATGCTCAGTTAAGAGAAACTTTAAAACAGGTGTATGGAGTTATGGAAATACACAATTTCACATATTGCTGTCAATATTAAACTTAAAGAAGTCCTCATAACGAACTCATACTGGGTTTGGGTTTGCTATAGTTAATCCAAGACACATGTGGATCATTATGCTATAATTTGGACATTTTGGACATTTTTAAATTGCAATATTTATCTGAAACAGCAAACAAGTTCACCGACTTTGGCATTAGAAAAGTGCGATGCCCAGTGGGAGAAAACGTCACAGTGAAACAGCACCTCTGATGGAGAGCTGCAGATCACACTAGCCAGCAGGATTTTTTTTTTCAATTGTACCAAAATGAAATGTGATGCTGCTGAATTGCTGAATTAAGGAAATAAAATTGGAGAACAAAGTACAGAGTGGGCGTGTACCATGAACAGTGAAAATGAGAAATTGGTATCTTAAATATAAGAGATTAAACATTGCTCAAACATGCACAAATCACTACAGTTACAAGAGAGGGTAAGTGAGAAGGAAAAGCAACTATAAAACTCTTAAAAAAAAAAAAAAGAAAAAGTCACACTCCATAGAAATACTGCCTGTGATTTTATTGCTATTACAGTACTTCAGAATTATGCAATCCCAAATCTGACCTGCAACTTGGCATGATTGTGTCACATTCTAGTGTCCAGGAGATTTGATACAGTATGTTTAATGCCATACTGTGGAATATTCAAGAGGTTTAATGAGAAAAGTGCACTTTTACGCATAAATACATAACCCCCACTCAGATTACACTTTAGTTTGATTTGAGTCCTTCCCCACAGAAGAACTTCTCATGCACACCCATACACTCAGCCCACCCCTGGATCATTAAGCCCCTCTCCAGTCCGCCCACTGAGCCCTCCATCATCTGTCTGTCCTCACACAGTCTGCCCAGCATCACCTCTGGAACACCCTTTTAAGTTTGTCCTCTAGCCAAAAATATGAAGACTTTTATTTTAAGTTACTAAAATATAATGATAATCCACTGGTCAAAAAAGTCATCATCATATTGATTTTCTCACCATATTTGGTCAAGGTTGTGCAAATGTAAGTGCTGTAATGAAGAGCACATACTGTAAGTGTTTGTCCTTTCTCTGAGCCATGAGGGAGAAATATTAGAATAATAAAATGCAAATGTAATATTTTTAATGGTAATAGTAATCTTTATATGTTTTTAATTGTTATCTATGTGCTTTATTTCATGAGAGTTTTGTGCAAAGTGAATTATGTACAATATTGGGGTGTAATTGGGACATTTTTTTCAATATTTCTCCATTGTTGTGTTTGTTTGATTAGATTTCAAGGCTGGAGTCCCTTTACTTATACTGTATAAGGGAAGTGGAAAGGGCTGTCCTAATGTCTGAATTTCAGAGGGACTGAAACGTTGTATAATAAAAGGAAACCAAAGAGTGTGCGGGTTTCCTTTTGAAAAAAAAAATCTGCAAAGTGCCTCTGCTCCGATGCACCTGTCGCCCTGTCAGGTGCGGGTCTACACAGAAACATGTGCAAATGTCCCCATAAAAAAACAGCAGACTTCTTCAACATCTTCTTATTCCATCGATTTGTTTCATATTCCAAGAAGAAATCTTCGATCGAGAGGCATCATTTTCACGCATTCTACCACAGACAGAAATCAGAATCTCAACTGTTCTGGTATTTGGCATTGGCTCTGATCTAAAAAGAAAAAAAAAACAACAACACTGGATCCAATATCGGAAAATGGGTCTCGGTTCACAGGGTTAGGCCGATCAAATAACATCCCATGCAATTTAGATTATTGCAACATCAGTTTTAATCATCTATCTTCTGACTGCGCTTTATTCAGAGCAATTCCTTATTGAAATTAAAATGAGAGTGGAACTTTGTGCACTACCTCATTTTGATTTGGCTGAACACAAACGTTGGCTGTAGAAACCAGGTGACCTTTCGACCAAACTATTCCGAGGAACATTACAGAACTAAAACTGGACTGATGCATCTCCAGTCCAGACCATAACCCAATTTAAAACATTTAAGAGGTCCTGGAGAGAAAACCTTTGGCACTGGTCTCCCATCATAAAGAACAAATCTTGCCAAACACTGCAACTTTATACTTAACAAATATTAAAGAGCCCTATTTTTGTATCTATTTTATAAACTGGAAATACTCTATTCTACCTTGTGATGTCATGTGCTAATACAGGAAGTCCTCCACTTTGTTTTTAAACTCAATACATTCTTATAATTTCAACCCTGGAATTGGCACTGTGTGTTGAACTAAAGAATTAAATTTGTGTGAATGAAACAAAACATAACTCCAGGTAGGTTTTTGAGGAGGCAACACAATTTTGCATAATGTAGGACCTATAATATAGAAGCTATAAGTATTTTTGTCATTTTTAAACTGAACATTAAGCAATAAGAGTGAAGAGATTCAGTGAGAAGTGAAAATAATCTCACCAGGCTGATGCTGTCAATTAAATTTTTTATTTTTTGTATGGTTCCTCCAAAACCAACTCCAAACGATTCACAAAAGGCTAACCACTCTGCCTCATCCGTCTACATCCCTTTTAGATCATTCCCCAACAAACCCATCATTTCGCAGCTTGTTTATACCTCTTTGCCCGTTCTCCGGCCTTATTTTCCCTCAGTCCAGAACAGTGGGCAGTCGAAAATCTCTCCAGGCGCGACCTTTAGTCCACGCTTTGAAAATGATGGGACTATTTTTTCACAATTTTGTCCTCAGAGTGCCATCAGAATACCCCGCGGAACGGTCAAAAACGGCGTATTTCGGAGCAGTTATTGTGCGGTGACTGGGGTGTTGTGAGAGTTCAGGCCTGTATATTAGCCCGGCTGACAGATGCGGTCATGAGCACTGAGATGCAGTTGGGTGCAGACTATTTGCTGGACCTCATGAATCAGGTTCAGATAAAATCCCAAGTGAACGGGCTGCCGGGTCCGTACCTCTATCAGGCGCAACAAGGCGGGAGAGAAAGTTTGGACGCACTATCTAGATGACGTGCATCAGTGAACTGTTTGAAGGGAAGTAAATGAAAAGTGATGACTGTGTTGCTGGACTGACGTTCATCATATCTGTTCAAGACACGAAAAATGCCAAAAATTGCCAATGTAATATGTTTTATATAAGTTAGATTGAAAGTTAATGCTAATATTTGTTATGTAGACTTATGTGACCATTTCTGATGAAATGATGACTGTGGAAATGTGGTGTGATGTTTAGAAATGAAAAAGTGGAAGAATGCACGTCATGGTGTGTTTGTAAATGGAAAAATATTTGGATGTATTTTAATTGTGTTCAGTGCCCGGGGACTGCAAATGGAAAGTAGCTAAATCTGGTGTAGAGCATCTTTTCTCATCTTTTATGAGATTAATTTGTTTACACATAGTCCCTGTTAAATGCACTAATAAACTAAACCAAAACTTTCTCCGCATAAACAACATACCTCTTATCAAGTAAGAATAGATTTTCAAACAAAAAGAGATATCCCTAGTATGTGGTGGTTGGTGATAATAAAACTCTGAAAGAGTGCGTAATTAAGGAAAATTGTTATGCACTCAGTCCATTACTTGTCAGTCATTATATAATCCGAGCTGTTTTGTGTCATTCCCAAGTGTGTTTTTCTGTATTTTGGCTCAACAAACGACAATATATTGCCCGTCTTTACTGCTGGCGGACATCACACTGGTTAAAATAGGGACACCTGGGACATTTCTTGTATAAAACTGAGACAAATCACTGACTTTGGATAAATCTGCTGGGACAGGGAACACAGTGCCCAGAACTGAGACTGTCCTGGGCCAAAAGGGACGTCTGGTCACCCTACTCTGCCTGATATGTGAAAAACACTGTTATGTTTTCAAAGTCATGGCAATAACATAATTACTTGTAACATACTAAATGATAATAGTCATTCAGCCTATTACTCTACTCAGTATAGGAGCCAGTACAGAGAATGAGATGATTACAGGAACGTTAAAGGTGCACTTATCAACTTTTCTAATGGTCGCTCTGCTGCCATAGAAATGCTGCTTTACCATGTCCCATATACGGCGTCATCAGCTCTAGCAAAGCAAGTCAAAGTGAATATATCTCCATGGAGACAAGCAGATGGCAGAGCCAACACCAATAAAGTGACATAGTGCACTTTTAAAATCATTAATGACAACATCTGAAATCTTCATTGCAATGAGGCTGCAATAATGCCAATTGACTCAAGTTAATAAAAGAGCCCTTCAGCTCCTGGACCAGTGGTGTCTAACAATACGTCTAACAATACAGTGCTTAAAAATACTTGCATGAATGATAAAAGTAGTCCACTACTTTTGGAGTGTCCACCATAACCTATTTATTCCTTAGCTTGTAATGTCCCATATGGAATTAAACTTATCTTCTATTAGCGAAGTTTGAAAAAAAGCCTTAAAGTTATGCAAAGTGGTGACATCGCCGTGAAGACAAGCAGATGCATGTCAGATCCTCTATACAGTGCACCTTTAAATAAAATAACCCATCCCTAGTCTATATAAAAGAATCATAATAATGCATATTTATTTATATAATAGCATATTTTTTCAAATACTTGGAAATGCAGCCATTAACACGCGCTGACTCTAAATTCTCAATTCTAAAGATAAGTCTGAAGCCCCAGATGAGAGCCTGCATTAGTTCTGCATGTGTAACTGAGGACATATTGTACCGAATCCTTCTCTCTCCATAAACAACATCACTCAACAACATATGTTTATTTCATCTGCATCCATTTTTCACAGCATGTGTATATCTTGTCCCAGAGTGGAGCTTAGACGATTCTTAACTAGAATCTATTCCCAAGTTCACATCGTGGTCATGTCCTTGTCCAGCCATGCAATTGTAAATCATTATTTACTCGTATTAAGGTTTTAAAAATACTTATGGACTATATTCTGCTAGTGTGTCTTTTTAACATGGACATTTGCAGCTACTTTTATATGAAATAGACTGACTCATAGTTCAGGGCTTAAGGTGCATATGACAGATTTACATGTTTAAAGGTGCATTGTGTAACTTTTTGGTGTTTTTCTTGTTTCTATGGCTATGTCATTGCTCTGCCTGGAATGTTAAACTTTTCT
>KN496477.1:3180-17260 GCA_000787155.1 Scartelaos histophorus | reverse complement strand
AAATGGAGCTTTTATGGAGCTTCTATTTTACATTTATTCAATTACAGGTGGTTTTAAAGCTTATAACCATAAAAAAAAATATTATATTGTCTAGTACTGTGACCATGAGTGGGGGTTGCCTCTCCACAGATCTGACTTGTAAACTTGGTCTGGTTTGGTCTTCGATGTCATACAGACAAAGGAATAACATTTCCATAAAAAGAAAAGCATGACAATTACACAGTACACCTTTAAGTATTACTTGGGTTGGTGGAATAGTACCTGTGTGAAATATTTAGCATTTTTACACCAGTTAAGTGGTAGTTTGCAGAAAAAAGCTGAGAAGAAAAGTACAAAAATACCGGGAGTGGCTATGAATTCCAAAACTGAATACCTTTATCGGCTTCATTAACCAAAATGCAAGAAGACAAAAGTTTATTTTATGTATTATTAGTCTCATCATAATTATAGTGTAATTTAGATGAGTTTTGACTCTTGTTAGCGTTATGGTTTCTAGGTAACAGTTATGGAATTACTTCTACTTCTGCCATATCTGTTTTGTGTCCAATCAGGAAGTTAAATTTAGGTAGAACTTCAGCTTCAGTTAAACTGCATAAGACTAGGCAGAACATTAATTAAAATCTTAAATATAATAATGTTTTTGTGAAATGAGTAGTCAACCTGTCATATGCAGTTTAAAATATAACACAGTAACTACCCCTGGAGTCATGCTGAACCCTACCATCAAATATTTTTACTTTAAATTCAGAAATGCAAAACCTTGGCTACATATATTTGGGTTGTTCAATTAATCAAATTGCAATTGTGCCTAAATTGCAAACACAGTTAATTAAGTTTTGTACTAAATTATTGCGTCCTTGTTCTGCCCCTCAAAACTTGGAGCAAAGCCACTTGTCCAATGTACAAAATCTTACCAAGTTACTTTTGGTGGGGGTCTGTCACTTGCTTGTACCAAATGTACCACCTCCATAGAAAAAAGAAGGTGAAATAGAAGGTAAATTACAGGTCACATCTATGGAGAAACAGCTCCTCCCAGTGAGAATGGACATTTGAAAGTTATTTTTCAGGAAATAAATGCACTTTTAATTAAACTAATTCTAATTTGTAGATGCTGTATATGATTTTTACTGTCTTCAAACAATGAAAAAAACAATTTAGTTATTCTAAATGTTTTTCAGTTGTCCAAAGTTATTCACAACTCTCAGAGACCAAAGCAAAGTTTTGTCATGACTAACATGCCAACATGCACTTTCTGATTACCAGACTTTTATCCTTCTCTTTATCTATAGCACTAGGGCAAGACAAAAATGCAATACAAAAATCAGGTACAGGCTTTTTAATGTAATAAAGGAGACAAGAAATGTTAGTGTGTTTTTAAGAATTGATTCACTTTTGACAGAAGGATAGACTGTATACCGTATTTTTCAGGCTATAAATTGCACCGGATTATAAGGCGCAGTATCAATACGTCAATTGCTGTCATTGTCCACACATAAGGTGCATCGGATTATAAGGCGCGTGTTGTAGCTAACACAAAAATACAAGTTGGTTGATTTCGGCAGCAAATATGCGGATCCCTCGCAGTATCAATACGTCAATTGCTGTCATTGTCCACACATAAGGTGCATCGGATTATAAGGCGCGTGTTGTAGCTAACACAAAAATACAAGTTGGTTGATTTCGGCAGCAAATATGCTCGGATCCCTCATCCGCACAAGTTATAACCCGTGCACACGCCTTAACGCAAAGCGTGTGCACGGGTTATAACTCGTGCAGTAGCCCTATATGTCGCCAACATATTACTCCTCCTGACTCACGGAGTAATACGTTATTTGCCGTAACTTGGACAACATAAAATCGGTTGGAGGTTAATAAACTCAACCAAAGGTCATGCATAAGGCCACTGGATTATAAGGCGCAATGTTGAATTTTGGAGAAAATTTAATGATTTTAGATGTGCCTTATAGTCCGAAAAATGTGGTATATAAAAAGACATGGCTAAACCACTAGCAGCCATGTTCCAAATAGGAAGTTATTACGTGCACACTTCCGGCTGCATCATCTCTAGCTACTTCAAGATTTACTGACCCCTGTACGGTGACTTCTCATTCTCCCTCCCCCTCAGATCAACCTCAAGTACCACTCCACTTCACAGAGTCACCACATCAAGACCATGTCCTCATCTCTTATCATCGACCGAGCAGCGGGATGGTTTTTCTCATTCAAAATTACAATGTAGCTGATAAGAGAGGGCCTTATGTCAGACAGTTGCCATAAAATGTTCAAAGGGTGGATATTAATTGGAAAACACTCTTGCTTTTGTTGCCTTTCTCGGCAATGATGGGTGATTACATGCTCCACGACGACATCTCAGCCCGTGCTTTGATGCAGAGAATTAAAGAGCGTCACAATCCTGTCCTATCGCCGAACCCACACAAGAAATGGATCTGGTGTCAGAGCACAGAGGCGCACAAGGACGAGCAGTGAAAGGGACATGATACAGAGGTAAAAAATTGACATATTTAGAGAGGTTTGTTTAAAGTGTCATTATAGGGTTAAGAGGTAGATCATTTTTATCTGTTTCCTGGGATTCAGAATACACACTTTCACAATAGAGTTAGTTAATAATAATGATTTCCAAATGGGCATGATTGAGAGTTGGATCAGCCACTAAGGGACACACATGGCCCATCCATATCAAAACTGCTCAAAGAGAAAAAGATGAATCAATGAATGAAGCATTGAGGAGATGTGAGAGAAATGTGATTTTGTTTGTGAATGATGATGGTGAGGTCCTTCATATGCACTGCTGATAAGAGATATTTTTTTTCTGCCAGACCATGCATGTCTGATAGATTAATCCACCTGTCAATCACCATTTGAAGGTTGAATGTCATGTTACAAAAAAAAAAACAACCTATAAATAAAATATGTAAATATGGAATTAAACATGAATAAACTGGTTTTTAATACTGAATGAACATGAACATTAGAAATACTGGTGTTGGTGTATTGGCTGAAGAAAATAAAATATTTTTGTCTCCTATTTAAAACAGAAAATTCCAGCCGGCAAGTATTTGGCAAAACAGAATCCTGCACATGGCACCACTACTAACATTTAAAATGAATTCAGAAACACAAGATGGTGCTTATCTCTGGCCAGAAAACACAGCGGCACCATTAGAGTCTGTGTGGGGCTTTGTTTGGTTTGGCATCTGAGAGAATGGCCGTGGAGAGTCAGGAGAAGAAGCTCAAGTATGAGGATGGTGAACGCCAATTCGTCCTGGTAACATGTAATTAGTAGTAATAGAAGCAACCAAACATACAAAACCCAGAGCACAGCTGTTTGTGAATGTAACGTTACCATGGAGACACACATGGCCAAACACAACTGTGATAAAATGTAATTATAAGGTGTAAAACAAAGCGTTATTCTTTGAGAGTTTTTGGAGAGTTTAAAGTTGGAGAGGTGAAGAGATAAAAACAGCTAAATGTTTAAAAGGGCCTGATTTGGTCTTCAGCTCTTCTGTGAGCTTGCTGCAGCGCTGAGCAGCAAAGTAAACGGGGTGGGCATGGCAACCACACACCGCAGCATGCTAGGCTAACTTTACACTGACGTCCCAAAACTACATTTCGGCAGAACACTGACATATACGCTACAACTGCCAGAGATTATGTAGAATTTGAATATGTATCATAAATTCAGACAGTGACCTATATATAACTACTGGAGACTCACTGTACTGAAACACAACCATATTGTATAGCCCAAACCCTTTTCTATAATAGCCTTTGGAGTGAAGTCAGAGCTAAGACTTGCGCCGTTATGACTGGTCACAAATGTACAACAGAGCACCCATGATCAAACGCTGGACGTAATTCGCATCTTATGGAGTTGAATGGATCTCTCGGGGGAGCGCGTCCACATCTGCGTGCTCTCAAACGCATAGCCGACATGGGAAGCTATATCCACAACGGGCCGACTCCATGGGGGATATGAAAAGATGACACTGGAGCAAAAAAGCAACGCGCATATAATCCCCCCTCCGCACTCTCCCTTGGATCCAGCTGTGCCGTAATAATGCTCCAGCGGGCAGGCGGACAACTCCAAACAGGGGCCAAAGTTCATCCTGTCAGCTTCATTGCTTGTTTTCCTCTTTTTTTTATCATATGACATTGACTTTTTGGAGTTATATGTTATATCCATGGACTGTATAAAGAAGTGGGCTAAGACTGGGGGCTTCAGTCAAGTGAAGCTCAGAGGCTGGCAGATATGGGGTAAATGTGGAGCAAGTTTCATATTAGGAACAGGAATTTATTTATTTATTTATTCATTTTTAAGCAAAATAAAACCATCAGGGTCATATAGAGCGGGTTAATCCTAACATTTAAGATCAAAATGACAAGGCTCACTGCAGCCTTATAGACTTCTCACATTTCATCACATTTTTTTTTGTGTAAAGTCAAATAGAGTCGATGAAGAGCAGTCATGCTCAATTCCTGTTTTAAATGAAGCAGGTTATCCGTGTATCTGTGTCTATGGTTATAATCTTTTTTTTGTCGCACATCAAAAACATGCAAGAAGAAGTTTATTATCCATGTGTAGCAAGACGGGTTATTTGGTGGTCAAGAAAGGTAAATAAAATTACGAAATTATAATCAGTAACACCACTGGTTGGAGCAGACGACTCCAGCACCCACACCGCAGGTCCCAGGAGTCACATCTAGAAAAACAAAAAGTTGTTTCTAATTCCTACAGCTAAACTGCAAATGAAGTTTTGTAGCTCCAACATATCACTTTTGCCTCACAGGAACGTGCATTGTGACGCTTTCACAGTGGTAATACAACTATCCTGAACCAGCGATCATGTATCTGGAGACTAACATGAGACGCCAGGTAACAGGCCATGGCACTAAATGGAATTACTGTATTAGGTGCAAACTAAATTATTGAAGTCACTAAAGAGCAAGATTACTACCTGACAGGCAGAGGGCACCCAGGAAGTGCATAGGTCAGAGGGCAAGTGACACACAGGAAGCGATATTTATTGATTGACAGCTATCGTGATTGGCTAATGGGAGCAGTCTTTTAAAGTGGCAAGCCCCGCCCGCAGGTCACACTGCCACATGCGCATGTTTGAGTAATTCAGCAATCTCATGGCTGAATTACTCAATTTAAACTCTTCTTCTGTAAAATTCTGTGCAGTGCTCAGCCCACAAGGCCACATTGCCCATGCTCAAACACAACAACTCTACATAAATGTTTTGTATCATGTTATTGTACAACGCACTACAGCTACACAAACCTGGGGCGATGTGCAGTAGTTTCTTTATTCTGAAGGGGGAGTGAAGAGAAAAGACTCAGAACGTCAAAAACAAAAAGTGAAACCTATAAAGCATGTTCATGGTGATCTGAATATGAATAGCCCATAGAAGTAAAATACCCCCTCTTTAAGGCGTAGGAATCTTCATGTGTGGTCAGGCTGATACAAGGACTTAGCATGTCTTGTAAGATGCGATTACTCCTCTACAGGATTACATGGCCTCCACGTTGGCAGAGAATGTGAGAGGCTCTCCCCCGAGAGTGCCCTCCTGGAGACTGGACATAACACATTTTAGTCGTGTCACTAGCTCGTGTCATGTTATGCTCCACTCGACTATTCACAGCACGCTGCCAGGCAAATCTCTCAGCAAAATACACAACAAGACGGCCCTTAAAAAAGGTGGCTAGTACTCGCTTATATACAGCACGCTGCCAGGCAAATCTCTCAGCAAAATACACAACAAGACAGCCCTTAAAAAGGTGGCTAGTACTCGCTTATATTTACTGAGTAACTTATATGGATATGGAGTTAAAATTCCCTACAAAGTAGAATGAAAACTACATATTTTACAGTGTACCAATAATCTTATTTAAATGTGCTGTATAATGTGAAATTGACTCCTGTGAGCTTTTGGGCATGCTGTGGGCATCTTTAAATTCATACCTGGAGTTGTGTTTTGTTTCATTCACACATCTTTGAGTATTGGTGGACTGCTGTGGTAAAGAAGTTGAAAATCAAAGCTCTGGATTTACCGGTCAATCTGAGCACCTAATTTCACCTATGGTCATGAGCTTTAGGTAATGACAGAAAATTTGTGTCATCTACTGGTTGGCGCTCCCTTAAGCCGTTTTTTGACCCTTTTGAGCTGATTTTTGATGTATGCGACCGTTTTTGGGATAGGGCTGAGTTTTGGCTTAATCGTATGTCCTGTTTCGTGCAGTATACATGGGGTAACATCGATTAATACCTCACGACCAATTCTGAAATCAGCAATCCTAGGTTGCGAGAATATCCAGCTGCCTTTCGTAAGGGTTTCACACTGTTGCATTAGTTCATATAGCGTGAGAACATGATTTGTGAGCTGTGAATTTTTTAACCCTGTGATTTAGTTGTACAGTTTGAGCTGGGGCTGAGTGAAATGATCGAAAATATCGCAGTGTGCACCCAGCTTTATAGATGATTAAGGTGAGGAGCTTGGAGTAGAGGTGCTTCTCTCTTAAAATCGCGCTTTGAAACATTCTCCATGTAGCAGATGAGTTTTCTGCTAAACTGAAATGTTATATCACTCCAAACTCAACTGATATGTCCTGTCATCTTTCCATTTATTCTCAGCCAATCACAAACTGCTATTTTTAACTCTTTCAGCTACAAACATAAGGACATCATCCTCACCGCAGCATAACCATCAGGCTCCACTGTGTCTTCTCCTTTAGGTTTCTGTGCTTTAGTTACATAGCAGTTTCCAAGTTGATAATGAACTACTGTCTGTTCCTGGTCCTTTGTCATGTTACGGGTAAACGGGTACAAGCTGGGGGACTCCCTATCAGCATCGTAAAGCCCCAAGGTCATGTGCTCACTCTGGTGCAGGATCACGTCTCTGGCCTCTTCTGGCAGGGCCTTCTGAGGAGCTCCTCTGAGATCTTCTGTTCTGTGGATGAGATTTGCTGTTTGCTAGTTATGAACTGCAGGAGTTTTTCAGATATGGCACATCAGGTTTTGGTGTGCATTGGGATGGACTGGACATCTTGGTTTTAAGGTGCATCCAGGGTTCATCAGATGCTTTTCTTCAGAGATGTTATCGCTTTGTCTGGAATGTTTCACAGTATGGTATTAAAGCTTTCTAATCATCGAGACCAAACCAGACCAGGTTACAAGTCACATCTGTGGAGAGGCACCCACGTTCACAGTGAGAATGCTTGTTTTTCTAGGTATTTCTGATCTATAAAAACACCAATAATTGAATAAATGTAAGGCATATGTGTTTAAAAGTAATGACATATCCCTAGAAACAACCAGGTATCACGCAGGTAAACAGGACTCAAATGCAACACAAGGAATGCCTTCAAACTCAAAGTCTAGTTAGTACAACGCAAAGTCTAAATATAATTCAACGGAAAGTTGAATTATATTTTGTACAAAATTCTTCTGAAACATAGCCATTATCCAAAAGAACAGAAGGAGATTTACCATTAGGCACAGAATCGTTGTCTTCTGATGGGTCATCCCGGGTGGAAGCAACAGCAAGAGAATGCGATTGGCAAGAGGTCAACAAGCCCTTTTTAGGTTGATTGGGATGTTGTTCATGAAATGCCTTAATGAGAAGGGGGTCCAAGATAAAAGGTAGCGGGCACTCACGAAGGCTCCTCTAGCCCATACCCCTACCAATCCACCAAGTTATTGGAGACCTCGACCAAGGCATCTGGACCGCAGGACGTGTTGGACTGTATATGCAGGTTCCCCATCAATCAGGCGTGTTGGGGGGGGGCGGAGGCATGACAGGAACGAGAGGGCTTTCACAGACAGGTTTCAACTTAGAGACACGAAATGTAGCATTTATACGCATGGCTCTGGGTAGCTTGAGGCGGGCAGCCACTGGGTTGACCGTCTTATCGATCTCAAAGGGGCCGATGAACTTTGATGCCAGTTTCTTGGAGTCAACCCTAAGCGAAAGATCCTTAGTGGAGAGCCAAACCATGTGACCAGCCTGGTAAGCAGGAGCCTCTGACCTCCAACAGTTAGTAGAAGCAGAGTAACGCTGAGCCGTGCGGAGAATGATGGACCGAGCTTGTTTCCACGTCTTGTAGCAGTGCTTAATAAAAACCTAAACAGAAGGACAAGAGGCTTCCTTTACCTGAAACTCAAAAAGGGGCAGCTGATACCCGTAAGCACGCTGAAATGGGGGAAAACCTGAGGCAGAACTTTTGAGTGTATTGTGGGAGTACTTGATCCACAATAGCTGCTGAGACCAGCAGACGGGCTCCAGCTAGAAATGGCACCTGTGGCCCAATCGATTTGAGGATTGTGACGGAGAAGCCAAGGGAAGCCAAGGATTACGGGGTACTGGGGAGTTTTCAAGATGTGGAATTGGATTGTCTCATGGTGTTTGCCAGCCATTAGCAGGTGAACAGGAATGGTGCGATATGTTAAGGAACTCAGAAGTCTGCCATCCAGGGCATTAGCAGGTACAGGTGCTGGGAGAGGAACAAGATTTATCTTTAAATGCAGAGCTAGGTTCTCATCCATAAGGCTGATGTCAGAGCCAGAGTCAATAAGAGTGTCACGGTGCAAGTACCACTGTCAAGCAACAGATGGGCTTGAAACTGAACCTTTTATAGGGGACAGTGTGGAGGATAGTCTCATCAGTATTCACCTTCCTACATCTGGAAACAAAGTGGCCAGGCATCCCACAGTAGAGACACAGATTTCAGTTCTGCCCACCTGCATGGGCTCACCAGATTCTGAAGGAGGACATGAATAAGTGATAAGTCGTCTGAGGAAATTTGTGTCTCTTTTTGTGTAGCCGAGCTTGGATGCGGCGTTCAAGTTTGATTGCCAGTTTAATCAAATTATCAAGATCTGAGGGGAGATCAAAAGAAACCAACTCATCTTTAATGTAGTCACTGGAGTCTCAAAAGGTAGGCATCAGTTTAAGCTGCTGCATTCCACTGGCTTTGATGGGCCCGGGTCCGGAATTCAATGGAATAATCAGCTACAGTGCAGGCTCCCTGTCGCAATCCCATTAGTCCATCTACAACAGCAGGTCCTGAGGATGTAACACCAAAAACCTTGCGGAGTTCTCTAGCAAAAGCATCAAAAGAGGTACAGACAACAGTTTGACGCTCCCACTCCGCAGTTCCCCACAGCCTGGCCCTCTCTGTAAGATGATTGATGGCAAATGCCACCTTGGCTTTTTCAGTGGAAAATGTATGTGGCTGTAGGGCAAAGAGAATGGAGCAATTGCTCAAGAACGGATTGCACCCTTCAGGGTCACCCCTATAACATTCAGGTGTGCCTACTCTGGGTTCAGAAACTGGTCCAGGTGCTATTACTTCAACAGAAGGTTGCGGGGCAGGGCTGGTAGGAACGGGAGTAACTGCAGTGATTAGTTGGGTGACAGCGACTGCCAGTTGCTGGATCTGGGCTGTTAAAGTAGCAATGTTATGTTCATTAGCAGCAGATGCTAGTTCAGCCTGCCGTTGCTGTAGGCTTTGTTCAAGTCTAGCAAGCCTCTCCAGAGGGCTTTCCTCATGTGCTGAATCCATACTGGCTAGATCACGCAGGTAAACAGGACTCAAATGCAACACAAGGAATGCCTTCAAACTCAGTCTAGTTTAGTACAACGCAAAGTCTAAATATAATTCAACAGAAAGTGTCCTACAACAGGTAATCTTCGTATGACTAATCAGGCCGATAAACTAAGGAATATATATAATTTATAATGTGAACTAAAAGATCTTCCAAAATTGGGAATCACACTAACTTGGGAACAGGCTGGGAATAAACAGAGAATGTGCTTAAACTGGCAAGGAATCAGAATTACACAAAATGCAAACAGGCTTCAAATACAGATGTCACAATACAGAGCTTGGAAGTGCATCTTCACAGGTCCACAATCTAGCAAAGACTGAGTGAACAGGAGGAGTTTATATAGACGCAGGGATAAATAGGGAATGAGAGGCAGCTGTAGTGCAGCAGGGAGGGAGTGAAACAGGGACCGGAACAGGCTGGGGAATGGAACTGGACTGGGGATGAGCACAAACAAAAAGGCAGAACTGTGACAGCAGGTGACAAAGCCCCAACCAAAACATTACATAGTGCACATTTAGATCTAATAAAACTTAAAATACAGTGATTTTGATAAAGATTTGTGACTAATTTGGTTTAATTTTTTCTAGCTGTTTCCATTTTTATATTTTAATTTGCACTATTTTTGTTTGCCTACTAAACTAAAACAATAATAGGTTTTTATCATTGTGATTCTTTTACTTTTCAGTCCAATTAAAAAATGTAGCAGGGTAGAAAGAACAAACACCTGCTCTCAAATGTACTGAAGTAAAAGTAAACACAGTACTTTACTACTTTTACTTCCTTACGCTCTACAACTGCACAAAAGAACATATAAACAATAAGTGTTGGGTCAAATAAAATAAAAATGCTCATGCTACTGTAATCTTGAGGTATATTAAAATATCGAAATATTGTGATACAAAATTTTGTGATACAGTATCGTTATCGTGGACTGCTGTATCGATATGAGTATTATTTGGTATATTTTATAAAATTATTTTGTGACTGCTACAATTTTAATTCTTACAATATCACAGAGTATCATGTGCAATATATCGATTTTTGCATATATTGTTATATCATGGTTATATTGTATCATGAGCCATGTATCGAGTATTGTATCAAATTATGAGCGACCCTGTGATTCCCAGTCCTACTTTAATCCAACATCGCCACCGTTTATTTGATCTGCAGATGTGATAAGTGCTGAGAAAACCATCACAGTGGAGAACGCACAGTAGCTTTTCCACCGTGAGGAAAACTCTTAAAGTGTTCGCTTCTCAAATGTGATTTAAAAGAAAATTGTTGCAGAATCAAGGTCGCGGTACAGACTGTTCCATCAGACTGTGATCAACGTAGAACTTATTTTTGCCAATTAGTCTTGGCCCGTTAAAAAGACGTTATTTTCTGATCTGTGTTATGATGTTGTTTCCTCATCAAAAACATACTTGGAGTTTTTTTTGTTAGTTTCATTCACACATTTTTAAAAGGCAAACTTGACATACATAACCTTTGAGTTCTTCTCTCAAACAGAAACCACTCAGTTCCACCTTGTGATGTCATGTGGTAATGCAAGAAGTGATCCATTCTATCCAATAAACCTTCACTGGAATCATTTAGATGATTTCAGCCCTGGAATTGCTTTGTAGATGTAGACAGACTAATAATAAAGGAGTGAATGAAACAAACATAACTCCAGGTCTGTTTTTGAGGATGTGGAGGCTCCGTCAAATGCTTCTCTCTGCGGAGATGTTATTGCATCGTACAGACTGCTCCTTCAGGCTGGGATCAACTTAGAATTTCTCTTTGCCAATTAGTCTTAATGCTTTCTCGATCCGTAAACGAGTGGAGAGAATCAAGTGAAAATGAAATATGAACCTCAACATATATTCCAGCAGCAATGCAACACTCAATTCAGGAGTCAGTTTTGTATTACTGTCATTAAAGTCCTGTGAAACTATGCTGTTATTTTTTGTTGTGTATTTATATGATAGAAGTTACACTAAAATGTCAAGGTGAACCCAAGATGGCACTAGTGGAAGTTCAGAGCGGGGATAGGATAAGTCTTACATAGTTTAGGCTCTTTGAGGATTTAAAATTTGTTAAAAGTTTATGTTGTGCAAAGAATAAAAGAAGAATCCCTACAAAATCCAGCTTTTGTGAAAATTGTCGATTGCCCGTCCGCCGAACACGGGCAGTTTGAATTCCCCACAAAATGCATTGGTCTGTGGAAGAATTGTTTCTGGGTCCAAGCTCCCGGAAGCTGCAGTACCAATGGAGCGACCACTCAAACTTTGACAGGTGGAATATCTAACCAAGTAGATCCATGTTTCATATAGATATTACAGATTATAATGGAAGCTACACCCTGGCCTGTCACGATAAATCCTATATCGTCTTATCGTTCAAGGCAAGACAAGTTTATTTGAGCATCATAATTCATACACAAAGTAATTGAAAGTATGTATGAAAAAGAAAACTACATTTTGTGCATGAAAGTGATGATCTCTGGTCAAAATTGATTATTCATTATGACTGAAATGAAATGTAGTGATTTGAAATGGTTTGAAGTAACTGTGTATGTCTGGTGTAGTGTCTGGAAAAGGGAAGGGAGCAGATAACCTAATATGACTTTTCTTTCTGCTCCTTTTCATTCATTTCTTGTATTTGGATGTTGTCACACAGTTGATGTCTTTTTACGCTTTATCAATGAAATAAAGAAAGTGCTTTACAGAAATCAGAGCATAAATAATTATGCATAAAATGAACATTAAAAAACCTATAATGTTGTTTCCTGGACTTTTGTTTCATTCATACATGTTTAACACACAAATTCTGCATGTTTAAGCTGAGTTCTTCTCTCAAACAGTTCCAGAAACTTCTCCATGCGTCTTTTTAAAGTCCATACACCTTCAACAGAATCATTTGGACAATTTCAGCAACAGGATTCCCAATTTCCACCACAAAAAGTAAAAGAAAGCAGTTAACTTGAACAGATCATTATGAGGTTTGGAGATATAAAGGATTAATCAAACAGAAGTTACAAAACACAACTCCAGGTATGTTTTTGATGAGGTAAGAACAAGCCAACATTATGGTTTAAAGCTCACAAGAGTCATTTTTGCATAATATAGCATCTATAAAGGTACACTGTAACTTTTCTGGTGGAGCCTCCATTGGGACCAGATCTTTCTGTATAAAAAACATAAAAAACACTGTAAAATCAACAGTAGTATATACCTTTTGCTATGGGTCCTATTTGCTCGTGTTGTTCCATGTGTATTTTGTTGTTGTGAGAATGCCCCTTTCACCTTTTGTCAGATAGAAGACTTCAGCTCTTGGTTGTGATCCCACACGGCGGCTCCCCCTGCTCTTTTAGCCGTCCTCTCAAAGTGTGTCCTCTGCTCTCAGGCTGAACGACGGCGCGATGGAAAAAGCCTCTCTTCACCGCGCAGAATGGTAAAGCTCAGATGTCTGACCACAGCTGACCATTGTATAAAGGGAATGGGGTGTCTGCTGACTGCTGAACTGCTGACTCCCTGCACCACTTTAAAAGATAGAGGCTACGGCCCAACTGTAGTTTGTGTTTCATATCATAAACACTGGAACTGAGGCGAACACTTAAACAGCCTAATGGTATAATGTTGTAATGTTGCTTCTGGAATTGTGTTTTGTTTCATTCACACATGTTTAACACACAAATCCTGCATATTTAACCTTCTCTCAAACAGAAAACACTCTGTTACACCTCATGATGTCATGTGTCACAAAGTGGAACAGAGGATTTGGAGATTTGGAGATGTAGGTGTCAATGACATATCAGGATTTTCAACAGGCAAATTTAAAAATGTTGTTTCTATTGAACTTTTTCAAATATTTACGATGTCAGGTCATTTATGTTTGGCATTTATATTAAGCATTTTTTTATGTACATAAATTGGCTATGACCTTAAAAAATGTCATGTAGTGCAACCGATAATAACGTTAAAATTGTTTTATTTTCTAAAACATAGTTGGGATGTTAATCTAGGATCTGAGTCATATGAACATGATATTGATATTTGAAAAGAGGAAAGTAAGAAATTTGGAATAATGGACACGCTTGGTCAATATTTGTTTGTATATTATGGGCAAAATATCTATTTAAGAAAGCTGAAACAACAAAACACTTCAGAAAATATGCCAAAAAAGAAAGAAAATATGAATATATGAATATATTTTAAGTTTAAAAATCATCAGTTAAGAGTGGACGGTTGCGCCACATGACATTTTAACACTTTAAGTACAAAAAACGTGCAGAATAACTAAAAATAATTTGGTTCCATGGAGGTCAGAGGTACTACATGTATGTGGTGAATTATTATGAAATTTGAACCTTTTTAATTGAAGAAACTGCAACTGGACACACGTCATGTCATTGACCCTTAGACAGACCAATAATAAAGGATTAGTCCAACACGTGTTACTTT
>KN496476.1:35775-57486 GCA_000787155.1 Scartelaos histophorus | reverse complement strand
CGGAGCAGCTGTTACATCAGATTAATTCAGATTCTGATAATCCCTCCTCCTTCCTCAAACCATCACCACACAAAACTTTTCAACCCCCCCTTTTCCTCCCTCCTACTCCTCATTCTACACAGGACGGTCCCCTCTCAGTCCCCCCTTCACCGAGCCTGCTGCTTCTGCTGGCTGTGCTACTCCGCGCTGGACCTCCTACAGCCTCAGACTCAGTATTTTTCCCTTCAACTCTTTTCTCTCTCAGGTCTCAAAAGCACCACACTTTTACCACCTTAAAAGTGCTCCAGTTTTATCTCCTTGAAGCACATTTGTTCCTCTGTGATCTACCTGTTGTGTGTAGTTCATATTTGGTACAATGGTCACAATTATTTAGAGATGTAATGAGATAAAAAAGTTGTTGGCATTCAAAACAAAATGTCTTAAAATGCATTCAAGTAGCAATGCAAATAGTATCAGTCACTAGGAGATGTGAGAAAAGTATTCAAAACAAATAAAGGTTGGGCCAGCTCCCTGAACCAACTACTTTGCAGGTGCAGTCTGCTGTTTCCTAGAGATGGATACGATTTTACATAGTATGCAAAACCTTACCTATGCATGAGATAAAGCAATGAAGGGAGTGATTTTGAATGTCTTTCAAGTACTAGTTTTAATCAGACTTTGGGAGAACGTGGATCTTATTTCTGTTGTGAATAGTCGAAAAAATAGAAAAGTTTTAAATTACTCTTACCTTCCCAAACTGATCAAAGTACTGCTTGACATCTTCTATGGTAGTGTTCACAGACAATCCACCCACAAAAATCTTCTTGGTTCGAGTCACTAACTAAAAACAAAGTAGAACATAAGATCAAAGCCTTAAGCAACAGTTTCTCAGTATCATTTATCAGAATATATATTTGTACATTACAGTGAATTTATTATTCTCTAGAAAACTAAAGTTTGTAAGCACAATGTCCTGTTAGAAAATACAATTTAAGTCAACAATTCTCCTGTTCTCTGATACTTGGCAGGTGATTTTATTTAAAGCAGCCAATTTGAGTACTCTTCTTCATATTTTGTTATTTTATTATTCATTGTACAACTGGTTTTCCCGTGCATTTAAAAAGAAACACACACCGATATCAGCTCTGGACAACGCATACCTGCATTTTCATTAAGGTTCAACAATACGAGAAACTCCTAAAGTTGTGAAAGTTTTTGTTTGGCCCATGATCACATAACAGTAGCGTGATGCCAGTATAGCTCAGATTCATCAGATTACAAGGTATTAGCCCAGATAAGGCAGTGAAGACCAACAAACACTGTACACAAACAATATAAGAGACTCACCTTAGGCTGGGCTCTGCGAGGGAATGCAACCTTTGGGTCAATCTAGAAGAGGAAATAAAAAGAGAAGATACATGTAATATACATATACAACCTACTACATATAATTTTAGAATTTTACTCCTTAAAACAAAAAATATAAAATATACATTTATCTGCTTTGAGACTGGATGCTAAATTGAAAAAAAAAAGTTAAAGTTAAATTTTATAGTATTTGAATAAATCATCTGAATCAACTGAATGACAGCGCTGCTGAAATTACTACACAGATTTGAATCCTCAAATTGTAATATATTTGCAGCATGTGGCTTTGTCATCTGCAGAAGGGTGTGCAGTCTTTTCCATTGTAATTTTGAATACGTTTATGTGTTTTATGCAAGCTAACGTAACACACCAGACTTAAGTCATCCAGGCTGAGTATTGGCCTAAACGATACACGTCAGTTCTATTGGGATCTTCATTGTAAGATGTACATAGTTTAGTTTATTAAGGTGCACATGTTAGCCAATTTATTATCGTTCATTATGAGATTTAAAATGTATTTTTTGGTATTTTGTACATTATCCTTTGTAGTGCCTCCCAGAATCCATCTATTATTGTAATAACACACAGGTTAAGTGTGTGGCCGTAGTCGCAGGTGGATTGACCGGGGGAATGTCCCGTTCAACCTCTGCCTCCTTCGTCACTACAGTGCGACATGTGATCTGCAGGAATCTCACACAAGCTCTATACAATCACGAACACCGCTCACCTCCGCAACCAGAGCCCAGAAACACAGGGTGAGAGGGAACAGAGAGAGAGGCAGAAAGGAGCACAGAGTTGTCAATCACTTACTCAGCAGCCTCCTGCTTTTTGGTTTGTGATAGCCCTCTGTCCTTATTTAAGTAATGACAATTTTATATGCCAGTATTTTACTCATTTTGAATTGGAACTGACTGTTTTTAATAAAAGAAGAAATTTACTCATAATAAAGTTTTGCTTTACCTGCATTTCTCTATCTACTAGCAGCAAAATACGTTGACTGTTCATTTTGAGAGATATTATTTTAGCCTGAGACCAAATCTTTTAAGAAAACAATTTTGGAGAGACCACAATGGGAAATAAGTAATTGTTTCTTTTATGTAGTGGAAGTGCAATGCCCCTGTGGATGTAGATTAGACATTAGACAATCATTTAGTTGATCATTACATATTGTTCACTAATTCTTATGTGTAGCAAATAACATGTCAAAACTTCAACTATCCCAATTACATTGTGAAACCATGCAGCCTTTTTGCAAGACTTCCCATACCTGTGTTGTGGACTGTCCTCTGTTTTGTGTCTCCACACAAGAGTTTTTTTTAGAAGTACTAACTAGAACATACTACTAAAAGAAAACTCTCCAAACCCACTATAAGTCCCCAAGATTAAGAGATTGGAGAGAGAGCCACACCATGCCACGAGGATGCAATCAAAGACAGGCTGTAAAATTGTAATTCGAGACCACTATATTAGTCTATACTGATCTAATAGAGCTAGAAAACAACTAGACTACTCCACACTGTACTGCGGTTACACTAACAGATGGTGAGACAGTCCAGCGCTAAGATTAGTCCAAAACCATGAGAGGAACTACTATGAAGATCTACACAGCCTCTATGGTAAACCGCATGCGTTTACCTAGAGCTTCTACTTGAATAAAACCTTTTACATCACTGATGTAGATTTTGTTTTTGAATCATTTGTCGGTCTAGAGAGTAGCAGAGTGAGAAGACTAGGCTAAAGACTTGAGGATCAGATGCAGTTTCTACTTGTTTAGTTTCTAGAATATGGAGCTAAAGACTACTCTCTGATAGTCACCTCCGGTCACCAACCCGCCTGAGGTCCAACACTCCTGCACATTCGGAAAACAAACAGACACACACACAAACAAACAAGATCAACAGAGGGCGGCACACAGTGTGTCCCAGACAGGGACACGTGCACATTAAACATGAGTGAGCAAGAAAAGGGCTGGTATTTTAGCAAAAATGTTTAACAGAGTCAGAGGTGGGTAGTTAGTAGTTATATTAACTTACAAAACTTTTACTTTTTTTCCATCTTTAAAATTATTTATGTATTAAAATTAATGATTTGTTGTATAGTGTGTCTTCATTTAATGTATTAAAATGTTTTTTATGGCTCTTCCCACTTGTCTAACTGACTATACCAATAATAAAACATGAGATTTTATTTGCTTAAGTAATGCAAATTGTGCATATACCAGTACACAATTACAATATGGCCACCCACCTCTAAACCTAGTGTGGATGGATACAGGTTAGAGAGGCATGTGAGAAGGCCTGTAGCAGTATAAGACCATTGCGGACGTAATTCCAATAGAGCTTTATGAAATCAGGCCAATCCCCTTTGAGCGCTACATCCACGGTATGCAACAGTTGGCCGAGTGCACTGCCTGTCACTGCCTTGATCACACTTTACTCGACTCGGTTAACTTCTCTAAGAGGCAAACCCAAGCTCGTTGACTGCAATCCTATTAGTTAGGAGTGCCATCCTAATCACAGACAGGTTAACGGTGCCATGAACAGCCCCCATCGTCCGGACAGGAAGCGGTTAACAAATCCACAGATGCACCATAAGGTCTGATGATCAGGGTTTGGGTAGAGACCACACTAGCCACTTTGCTGGGTTTAAAATAAAAAAAAAAAAAACACTTTATGTTGGTTGACTCCACTAAATTTAGTAGATCATAATTATAAAGAAAAATATTTGTACTGACTAAATGAATGACTAAGAGTACAATAAACATCTAATCAGAGGGCTGACAAAGACATACAAATAGACAATCATTCACTCTTACATCCAGAGGCAATACAGAACTATTAATCTACTTGGCTAACCACTCTGCCACCGTATGACTGCACCATTTGTTGTTTAATTTCACTATCTAAACTGTAGCCAAGGGAACTCTGCTAACTTTTAACGTAAGCTTGGAGCGGACGGTGAGCTAATACGTTTATGTCAAGCCCTTATTAAAAAGGTTTGTGTAGTGCACTTCTTCACCGAGCACCTTGGAGCTACACTTCAATGGAAACCTTGTCCCACAAAAAGGTGTATTTTGCATCGGCTGTCACTGGCTTTACAGATAGCAGGAAACCAGGAGGGCTACCCAGAGGGGCAACTAACTACCAGTGCGGCCATTACATAAATCACAGTAAAACCTGCTTTCCTATAGCGGTCAAAAGCGCCCCGCATCTGTCCTTCAACACGACAAGTCCCAATAAATTCCACTGTATTTGCTCTCTGGCCACTCGGCTGTGCAAAGCTGTGTTAATTCCACTGCTTCAGTCGGTCACAGCATGGCACATTCTTTCTGTTGCCACTGGAGAACTTTTCTCTCCCTTTTCTAACTGGATAACCTGTCTGCAGAAGTGAGGGGGAGAATAGGGAGAGGGTGAGGAGGAGGAGGAGGAGGGGGCTGTAAAAGACCTACTCAACTCACCATCCGAAAACTCTACATGCCAAAAACACACACACACACTCAGACACGCCCAGCATCAGGCCACAAGGGGCCCGCCAGTCTGAGCCGCTCTGTAGACCTGACACATCCACAAGTTGAGAGGGAAGATTATATATAGTCAGTAAACAATTTCTTAATGTTTTCAAAATCTCGATGGCTATTAATAAGACGAGTCTGACTTCCTTTTCCCAAATCACTGTTTTGGCTCTCGTGAATTTTGATATCCAAGAAATTATAGTAACTGATGTGCATTGTCTATCTGTTTTTTGTCTTTGTGACAGAGCCATTCTTCAGCTGAGGAGGGGGGGTTGCGATGGAAACCAACCCCATAGTGAGTTAGTGGCGTCCAACCATGATGATGCCACTTGTCATAGCTGTTGTGCCTGCAACTGACACTATAACAGTAGGGCACTGGGGAACGGAGGCAAAACACGAAAATACAGTTTGGAGATTTTCTGTGATGTGGCTATTACCTTGGCAACTACTTAGCGCATTGTGGTTTAGTGATTCTCAAACTCTTCATGTCAAGTGCCAAGTAAGAAAACATTTGTCTCTCAAAAAAGCCATGTGGACTAAATAATTTCAGCTGTAAATCAAAGCTCAGTTACTGTGCGTCATATGTTGTTTGGTTAGTCTGTTTTGCATCTAAGGTTTAGCTCCGATTTAGTCCTGTTTTGACTGGTTTAGTTAGACCTAGTCACCTGTGAAAAGTTTGAAAATCACCCAGAAAAAACAAAAAAACAAAAAACAATTTCCGGTTGTGGCTCTACTTGATCACTAATCTTCTCCCCCAAAAAAAGAAGGTGCATCGCTCAGAGCACAAAAGCAGGGTAAAAAGAATTAGACTCCCCTTAATTTCAATACAGTGACTTACTCGCTGCCGTCCCACTGAGGAGAGAGGCGGGGGCACTGGTCCCTATGGCTACCAACGTGCAGCATTGTTCCCAGACCAACCCACAATTCATTACTGACAAAAAGACACACACACGAGAACACACACACACACACTCGAAATCACAATCTATAACGCCTGACGATTAATAGATTTTTCACTGGTTATTCGCACAGGTGCAACCATCTCAATGTGTTCATTAATTCAATAGAACGTTGGAAGAACTTAAGTTTGTTGGTTTTTCTATGACACCTACAGGGTTTCAAGTTGCATGTGTTTGTTCCTGACTGAAACTCCTTTTTGGGTCATTATACCCTTGGGACAAAACTAGACACTGCTAGAAACTATGGCTCACCTTTCGTAGGAGCAAATCAAAGTTGGGCAGTGAACCTGTTTCTAGGGGAAATTTCAGGCTTTTCTGAGGGTAAAAGAAGAAGGGGCCATGCTACTGTGGATAGTGCAAGTATCCACTGTGGCATCATACCAAATGCTAGAGCCCTAGTACTAGCGACAAACACGACATGCTTTGAGGAGTAACTCAGCAAAGTGGAAACTCCGTAAACATGTAAAAATGTAGCAGCAGCAGTAGTTACCCACATCTCCAAAGGATTATTGTAAAATCCACTAATCAAACACTGAGCAAAGGGATTAGTTGTTGGTGGGAAGTAAATACAGAGAACTCACTGTTTTTGAGTCCAGCTCGTGTCTACTTTGGGCCAAAACTTTATCCACGCCAGCTTGATCAACAAAGGTGACGAATCCAAACCCTCTGTAGACATAGAGAGAACAGTATAAATGAAAATACTGTGATGTTATAAGTAGATGAACTTTGAGTATAGCAGCGGCTCAGTGTAAGAGCGGCTCACCTCGAGCGCTTAGTAACTGGATCTCGCATCACCATACACTCCTTCACCTCTCCGTACTTGCAGAAGTACTCCTTCAGCCCCTCTGAGTGAGAAAAAGAGAAATGTTTATGTATTAGCTAGGATTATTTATTCATCTTATAAACATGGTATTTGATATTTCATAAAACACATGTGGCATTGAGGCTACTGGGGCTTTTTCTTACTGCCACAATTTCCACCAACATACTTTAACTACGCTTTTGAAACGTCTAACAAATATTAACAAGTTGTCCTTCAAAACTACTCTTTTGGAAGAGGAGAATGACTATATAATAGTCAATAGAAAAGTGTGATTAAGTTTCATCAAGATTAATTTACTATTTTAGATATCTGTAACCCCTTAATGAACTTTTTACAAACATATCATATAGACCTATACAAGTAGCCTATTATATAGTTCCCAACTTAATTATGTAACGCAGCAGCAAAAGAAGCCTTCTCAATCCCACTTTCAAAAATATTCAAAATAAAAAACTTTTAAATCTTGAGCAAATATTAACAAGTCGTGATTCAAAATTCTTCTATTGGCTCCTTGTAGTCAGTGCCAGGATTTTTAAGACGTAGTGGCATAGTGTCCGTCTATGGGAAGTGGTGGAAAGACTTACCTTGTGTTGTCTGCCAGCTCAGTCCACCTATGAACATTTTGCTGTGGGAAAAATAAAGAAAACGTCATTTCAAAGAAGTCTGCCTGAGGTTAAAATGGAAAAATGTGTTTGAGAGTTGCGCGTATCATCTTTGATTCATGAGTGGCTGCTTTATGGAGGTGTGCGCTGCTCTGGCGACAGACCAGAGACGAGCGCAGAATACCGGCTCTGTTTGTAAGCTCCGTTAAGTGGAGTGCGAAAAAAGTATGAAAGAAGTGTAAAAGTTAAAAGTTTTGTAGTCACCAGGGGTCGTGAGGTGAGTCCGTGCTGGACAGGCTGCTCTGGCTCCCTTCATTGTCCATGTCGGAGTGCTCGCTGTGTGGGCGCTGCTGTGTCCGGCGGGCCGAGTGGGAGAGCAGGCAGAGACTGACTGGAGTGGGGCGGGTTTGGCCCTGTGCTTTGGCCCGGGGTGACAGAGAGGGGAGCAGAAGGCCAGATGCAGCCTGGGACAGACTCCTCCTCCTCCTCCCGCTTCTCTTTCAATCCCCACTGCCGCCGCTGCGATGCGTCCATCCTGGCGAACCACGCGCGCCCCCTGCGTCAAGACAGCGGTGCGCGCACCGAGAGCGCACCACACTTCCGTCTGCAGAGTTCACATTAAACAGGGCTCAGGGGCAAGTCGTGGATGCACTATTGTGGAAAAAGTTACCGCGTGAAAAACACACAACACCATATTTAAGCAGAGGAATAAAATACCTGCCATAGTGCCATAAAACTTCTACTCTGACCCTGACTGACTGATTTGGTAACCCTCAGGTCAAGTACCATTTAAGGCTTTGCTTTGATGTGTTGCTGAAACCTACTTTGCCTATGCATATTTCGAGGGCTTGTCTGGTACGCGGAGCTCACTTTATAGTCTCCACCACTGGTCTCTACAGAAATCCAGCCACACGACACCAGCCATATTGCTGTATTCGTGTATTACAGTGGGGACGATGACCCTCTGGTCTCTAGCCATAATCACTTTTTATTGCAGTCAAATTTCAGCTTTTATTTTGAAACACGCATGGCCCCACTTCCTGTCAAACTCCCATAGTTTGGAAAAACCATTTTCCAGAAAAAGTTTCAAAAAGTTTCAAAAGTTTACAAGGCAGAAGTTAACTTAAAATGCAAATTAGAAACAGATATTTAAAGACTTTAAATTATTCCAATAATATAATGTCTACAACAAGATTAAGAGCCAGTGACAAATGTATGTTTTAATATTATTATGTTAAAAAACAACAACAAATAAACATGTGGTATCTTTGAATAACTTTTCCTTTCTTTGCTCATTTAACGTTCCGTAATAGTGCCTGTTACTGATGTTTTGTATTGCTTTTACCATATTTACACAGCTTTGTAATCTCAAGCATATTTACTTGTAACCATATGGACATTACCATCAACAATTCTTTTATCCGTCTCCCTACATCTTTCTTCAAACCTGCTTATGTACACGACACTGGGGCACAACACACATTTGTGTGCTGTTCATTCATTGCTTAGTTTTAAGTATTTAATTAGAGCTAAAGCCAGCTCCAGCTAATCTTCTCAACACTGACTCAACATGTGACCAAGTAACCAATGCAAATCAGTGCAGGAGTATTTTAAGACAAAGACAATGGCAGATTTAACATTCAGCCGGTTTAAAATTGTAGTGCTCCAAAGTGTCACATACTCAAAGTAAAATCCTTTTAATGTCTAAGTAAATTATAGTATAAAATTGGGAGATTATAGGATTATTTGAAGAGTAACAGGTGCCCAAACTGAAGTTACAATAAATGGTTGCTGTTTCTGTTGGAGTTAGTACTCTCTTAATTAACTTAACATACCATAAATTTATAGACAATTACGATGAAAGGAATGACAGAATATTTTCTCAGTGCAGTGGTACTAAGATCTTGAACCAATGTTGAAAATATTATTAAATTTTACTTTTTGAGTGACTGTTTTTGTTATAAAACATAACTGTTAAAGGTGGTATCACAAGTTCTACATTGTATATTTCTAGCTTTCTTGATACTGACAATCTAAATACACATTTTGTATTTGGCTTTGTGTCAATGAGCAGTGATATGTTGAGAACAGCAGTGCTCAGCCTTGGTCTCCCCTCTGCAGTGGAACAGGCAGAGCTCTGGAAGTGGGACAGGGGGCTATTTGGACAGGAATTAAGGGGTGTGTTAAATTTCTGCATGCATGATCAATGGGGCTGAATGGGGCGATGTATGTGTGCAGAGCGGGGAGGGCACTGGTCCGAGACAGAGATGGAGCCAGGAGTGTGAACTCAGTGATACAAAGTGCCAGCATGGGATCAGCAATGAGAAATGGCCAGTGTAGGCTATAACTCATCAAGCTCAAATCGATCTTTGCCATTTGTAAAAGAACTACTCACAACATATTACTCAAGTATTAGTATTAGGTAAAGTTTCCATTTACATGTATTGGCTGACTTCTCTTTGTCTCACTTTTAACAGTGGTCATATTCCCTTAGTTAGTTAGTTGTCTTTAGTTTAGTTGAGCATTTTTAAACAATAAACCCAATATCTCAAAGTTTACATATATTCAAAACATTCACAATATAATTGATAATTCAAAGTACTGCCAACCTCTAAGTGCAATACAGTCTTATTTATGAAGGTGGACTGAGATTATATTATTGGTATTACAATTTGAACACTACAGATGAAGTGCCACATTATTCTTCTGTGTGCAGAACCACACTAAATTCACCTCACAAATTCTAAACCTACATTCATAAACTTATTGTAGTATTAGTGTTACTCTACACTATACACAATACTGCTACAGTAGTAGTTTTGAATAATACTGCGATAAATACTGCTTATTGCTCGAGGCACTTTCATCGCCCAGCAGGGATGTCCAGTTAATTTGACTGTCACAGTAAATTATAGTAACATAATAGGTCAACATAATGATGAACATTTTATAAGTAAAATAAGCAATTTAAAATATAAAATATATATCAGTTAGTAAATATATACTCCAAAATAGTCAACCTGGTAAAGTTTCTATGGGGCTCTTTATGTCACTTTATCATTCAGAAAGTTTGAATGGCTTTTATTATTATTATTAATTAAGAAACTTTTATTTCAAAATTTACTTAAGCAGAAAAGTTCATGTTATCTTCAAAAATATCTACTTTCTTTAGCCCACAGGCTCCATGTGGTCCCTTTTGATAAAGCCAGCTTGTGTGGTGCAGAATTAGTCACAGTCCTAAATGAACTAATGGAAATCCGCACACACACTACACATTGCCCTCTGTCCGTTTTGGTGAGGAGTTTCCCCCTGAATAGTACAATGGGACTTAATTACAGGTCAGTAGCATGTCTCAGGGAGATAGAGGGAGCTCTGTTACCCTTTCCAAATACAGTATAATGCCATCTTCCCAAGGGTGGGGTGGGGTAACAGGAGCCCCATACAAAAAGGTGCTGATAGGCTGAACCTGAGAATGGTATAAGGTGCTCCCAGTAGAGAAAGTGAGCGTTTTACAGTGAAAGAAACAGAAAGATAAAGGACTACATTAACTCTCAAAGGTCTCACCACTTTTCTTTCCCATGTAGCTACTTCCTACCACCAACCTTTCTTTACTGCCAAATCGGAAAACCAACATTATCGACAAAGAGACACCTATAACAGAAATAAACAGAGAGAAGACATTTTGATAAAGGCTTTTAGATCCTATATCTCTGCTTAACATATAAGACCAAGTAGTAAATAGCTCAAATAAGTAGAAGTAGAAATTACCTAAGAATACAATAAATAAAATGTGTTTTTGCAATGCATGCAAAAGTGCTTGGTAAGGCACAGTTGCCCTGCTTTTAAGAAGAAAAAAAGTTGTGCTCCCTTGGCCAGCAAGGAACTATAGACAGAGGACATTTATTTAATGCTTCAAAGTGATGGACTGATATTTAATTCAAGTAACATCCCTCACAGGACATAAAATGTAAAGTATGCATGTACAATTGTGTATACAATTACATTTTAAGAGACTGAAACAAGTGTGAAATTACAAAAACAAAACAAAGATGTTAAATGTTAGATTAAGACATGTAGTTTGTTGAATATAATTGCGATATTAATTTATTGTAGCTAAAAGTAAACATCTAAGTGGATCACATCAAGTTGGACCAGGCTCTGTGACAGGCTCCAGGTTACACTGTACGCATGGATGACACAGCAGTGCCCTCTTGTGGCACCACCAAAGAGAAAAGGAAGTTGAGTTCCACTTACTCTCTTTCTCAGATTATATATGTGGTCAGTGATTGAATCCTTTTGCTCAGTATTGCCATTTCAACTTTGTTACGTTGAAGAAGAAGAAGGTCTTTGAAGGTAGGAAGTGCAGTTACAAAACCAAACATTGTGATAAGCAGTAAATTTGCCAAGCTTTACTTTTTCTGGACTGAAACTTTGATTAAAAATGTAGGTAAGCTGTTGCCACCTCAGCTCCCAAGTTTGTCATTTATTGTTGTTTAAAATGCACTTTGGTCGCTGCTGGGGCTTGAGAGAGCAGGGACAAAGTTCACCGGGCCTGTGTAAGGAGGAGGGGGTGTAGAGGAGGTTCAAACAAGAAAAAATTGACCTTTGAAAAGCAAAACAGCAGGTGGAGAGCTAAAAACTAGGCAGCTCAGGACACATCAAGAGGAAATACTCAAGAAAATTAAAGCATACCATGAAACTTTAGCTAGTAAAGGGCTACAGGTGTTCTGAGGCCAGTGCAGTCTGTTGGGTTGGTTTAGCTGTGTTTGTTTGCAGTAGTGGGACCTATCTTCCTCGCAATGGATGCAGAAGACAGGACACCGAGGAGAAACCAACTGACCGCACTACAAGAACAGCTAGTCTGGGCCTTGTTGGGATCTGGACTATCCCGGGAGGTCTTGATCCAAGCCGTGGGGGAGCTAGAGCGGGACAGGCTGAGCAACAGTCGTGGAGCCGAGAAGGCAGAGAGGGGTGATGGTGAGAGCTCGGAGGAGGGTGAAATGGACTACCCGCCACCTATTTTCAGAGAGCTGGACAAATTAGATCCAGAAGAGGCTGCCAAGCTAAGAGCTGAGGTTGACCGGCTTTTGCAGTAAGTCTTCACTATTAACAGATTCCAAAAATGCCCAGAAACACCCAAAATTAGTTCACAGTTATTCAGTTTATGTTTTACCATCACAAGAGGTCACGCATACAATTGACATTAATACTATACAAAGTGTTAAAAGCACATTGCAATATCCTAGTCCCAAATGTCATATTTTTGTTATATTTTTGTTCTTTTTGCCGCATGCACAAGTCCAATTAACTACTTACAATCATACCACTTTACCTGACAATATATCCATACTGTTAACAACATATCCATGCAATTGCTATATATAAACTTGATATTATCCATTGCTTCTCCAGTCTTCCTTTCTCGGCCTGTTCCTCACTGCAAACTGGCTTCTGAGGCGATTTTTAAAGAGGGTTCCTCCTTTGGCTGGTTACTAATTACCCACCCTCATCATTATTCTGTAACCATTTCTTAATAAATCAGCTATATACGCAAAAGCTCGAGGTGAAGATTAATAGAAAACAACTAACATGTGACGCTGTGTGTTTGCACAAGCCAGTCAGTGCTATTTCAGCAATGATTTTAAATATGTGGCAAGCCATTGTGTGATATCCTGACCTATCTAGCAGTGAATTGTGATGGTGATAAATGCAATATTGAAATCATGATAAAGAAAAAAACATAAAAAAAAGGGGTTACATTTTAAGTAATTCTCACAAATGTACACTAGCCCAGACTAGAGAAGCATTATACAACAGGTTTGTACAACTTTTGACTCCATGTGTGTATTATTGTCATCTTCTACAGTGCATAATTTTTATTATTGAAAGCTACTTTGTTTTTCCTCTCATTGATCCAAATGAGCTGGACTTCGACCCTGTGTGCTTTCCCTTATCTTGCTTTGTCAATATGCCTCAGTTTACCACTTCCCTCTTAAGGGCAAAGTATTCTGCACACTATTTTAGATTTAAATTTAAATTTAATTAGATTATGTTGATTTATTATTAGTATTTGTCAATTCTGACCCAATATATAGGAGACGGTTACATTACAAGGTTCATAAATGCTAATGACCTGGATCTGTTAGTGCCTCTGGTTATGTATGAAATGTTCCAGACACCTATTTAGCGTGAAACCTTCAATATATTCATATCTGACACATAACAGCATGTTTCTGTTTTGTCCATAGAGAGGATCCATGGCATGTTGCAAAAATGATCAAAAGCTACATGCTGCAGCATAATCTGCCACAGCGAGAGGTGGTAGAGTCGACGGGGCTGAACCAGTCCCACCTCTCTCAACACCTCAACAAAGGCACACCCATGAAGAACCAGAAGAGGGCTGCACTGTATAGCTGGTACGTCAAGAAGCAGTGCGAGATCAGCCAACGTGAGTATGCAAACTGATTTATATATTTAGGGAATGTATGATATCAGATTAGCAATGCAACAGGCAACATTGCAACTGCAGTGATGAGTTAATAATACTTCATAGTTATCATTGCACCTAATTTCTTGCAATGCCATTACATTTTAATTATTGTGCAGCTTTTATTCATATGACGATAAGCGCAGAACAAACCACAAAGTACTGCATTCAATTACTTTTCAGAGTTTACCAATGCCAAACATGGGCTGGCTTCAATGGACGACCAGGGAGAAGACAACAGGAAAGGACGCAGGAACAGGTTCAAATGGGGTCCAGCCTCACTGCAGATCCTGTTTCACGCCTACGAGAGGCAGAAGAACCCCAGCAAAGAGGAGAGAGAGGGCTTAGTGGAGGAATGTAACAGGTAAAACAAACTGTCTAGGATGGATCCAGCCAGTGTTACTTTTTGTTGGACATGTTTTTTGACCCATGTGTGCACAGAGCTGAGTGCTTACAGAGGGGCGTGTCCCCGTCCCAGCTGGCAGGTCTGGGCTCTAACCTGGTCACTGAGGTGCGTGTGTACAACTGGTTTGCAAACCGCCGCAAAGAGGAGGCCTTCCGCCATAAACTGGCCCTGGACACACCCTACGCCAACCCCTCTGCCAACTCTGCAAACACAGCTCTCCCTCCAAGTCCAGAGCACAGTAATATCCTCATAATGTCTCATTTGTTTATGACTTCATATTTCCCTTTTTACCATGTAAGCTTTATTTGTAAAGGCTTTGTAGTTTATACTGTACAAGTAACTATAAGTTCTCCAGCTGAGTGTAGTACAAATTTATAATGTAATATATAATGCATAAGCAACTTATTGTTAGACACATTTTTGGAAATAGTTGATACTCATATTCTATTGTATGTAAAGAATAATTTCTTATTAGTCAGGTTCACGGGCATGTTTTGTTGTCCAGGTTTGAAGTTCAGCCAGCAGATCTCATGTGACACTCTGAGCTCAGTGAGAGGTACAGGAGGGGAGCGTGTAGGACGGTTGGTGGTGAGCCCTGTCCCACTGGAGCCCAGTCACACTCTCCTCGAAAGCCACAACTCCAAAACGGTGAGATATAAAGAAGAGAGCCGTTTCCTCTCAATAATTGTGTCCTCCACTAATATTTGCACAATTTACCAAAACAATGTTGTAATAATACAAACTGTTCCAAAAACCCTCAGACATGAAATCTGGCACATTTATTTTTATTTTATTAATCTATTGCTTTAATCCAGCTGGAGAACTGCATCCCTATAGATTCTATCCAAAGTGCCAGTATTAGTGGAGAGTCCTGTACTGTGGTAAACAAAACGTGCCATTATCCAGGTATCAAGTGGTGGATCACTGCCCCCTGTCAGCACCCTGACGTCACTGCACAGCCTGTCCTCCACCTCCTCTCAAGGGCTCATCATGGCCTCTCTGCCCAGTGTCATGAGCCTGGGGGAGTCCTCATTACTTATAGGTAGGTGTATGACTTTGTAATGAATTTCCTCTTAGTAGTTCAATAGTAGTGGAGAATTTGCTTACACACTAAAGTTGCCTGTTTCCCTGCTTCAACAAGTGAATGTTATTGTTTTATCCTTGTTTTAGGCACTAATACCACTTGGCCTTTAATATTTTTATACTATTGTTTCTTGAAATGAAGCTTGCCAAAATCAGTGTACCCCCTGAAAATAGTATTTTATTTTGCTTCTTGATTTCCAGGTTTAGCGTCTACACAACCTCAGACCATACCTGTGATAAATAACGTGGGGGGAGGCTTCACCACTTTGCAGCCCATCTCGTTCCAGCAGCAACTCCATGGCTCCCCACAGCCCAGCCTATCACAGCAGATCCAGAGTCACATGGGAGCCAGTCCATTCATGGCCACCATGGCACCACTACCCTGCCACAGTAAGCAAAAACACATATAAACTATATTGTTAAAATGCTCCACAGTGAAAAAAACAAAAACAACAAAAACAACAAAAAAAAAAACAGCAGCAGCAGCAAAAAAAAAAATCATACATACATACATACATACGGAAGAACAGATGTATGATAGTATATAGTGGAACAAGGCAATGTTAAGACTATACATATTAAGTCTAAAGGAGTATTTTTGTTTTTGTTCATTTTGTTTTTTGTGTATATGTTATAGTGTACAACAAATCAGACTCACCCCAGTACCATTCGTCCAGTCTGCTGTCCCAGGCCATGGTCATCGCTGACAGCAGCAGTCTGGGTACCCTCACCAGCCTTGCAGCTGTCAGACAGGTAGAAGGAAGGCTAGAACTGCAACACAACAATGCAAGATATATAAATGAAAATAGATATAATTTATACAATTTTATACTTTCTGATAGATACTTACAGCTGACCCAGACGAAGAGACGGACACACCTTTAGAGGAAGAAGCATTACATCTCCAGCCTCACACACCTGTACCAGGTAATATTAACATGTCACAATATGAGTTAACCAATATGAAATGTACAAAAGAGAAGTGTTTAGGTGATACATAGAATTCACTATTGGATGGATAGTGATAAACATACATTGTTACCAAGTGAAATGCTTTTATAATTCGATTTTTCCTGATTTCTAACAGTCACTTCGGAAAGCCTGGAATTGTATCCGTCCTCTCAGTCCACAGAGAGTCACCAGTCACACCTCCTGTCACCTTCACCACCAGACATAAGCTCATACATGCCTTCACAACTGGTCTCCACTGCACAGTGACAATGGAGCAACATGGAATGGAAGAGTATATGGGCAAAGGACATACTGATGAGAAGGATCATCAGAAGAACATTGGAAATACAATGAATTATTCAAGAACATGCACATAGGAAAGGTTTCAGCAAATACAGTAGGCTATATTACCAAAAAGCAAACTTGGCAGCTGTTAGAGAAAAAAACTGTTGTCACTGCATGCTCATTGAGTATGCCTAGTATGAATCGTTTTACAGAGTAATGTTTTCCTTAAAAATGCAACTACGTAAATTTTTTTTTTTTTTTTTAAATCCACGTATGGTTCCACCAGAGAATGAGTTTGCATAGAATGATCACTTCATGACACAATCAAATACACTTCATCTGTTTGGACTTTGTGACAAGATGGTGCTAAAATAAATCAGGGAATCTATAGATTTGAGTCTATTAATGTAAAACGAACAATTATCAAAACATAATGAAAATTTAGATTTGCTTTTATTTGAAATTCACTTGTAACTTGTGAACGGTATGTTATTTTTTTACACAATGAAAGGTGTATTGTAGAAAAACAATTAAAGTTTATTTTCAAAAATGGAACTGTGATAGTGATTATTTTAAACATGAAACTACACATGCAACACTTCTCCCTCCGAGTTTCCTGATGAATCCTTGTTCTTTTTCTTCTTTTTTTTTCTTCTTCTGTTTGATTGTAGTTTGCGCCTCATGTTGGGTTGTTTGTTTACTTGGATTGTCACAAGTAGAGTCCTGTTGATCATTGTCTTCAGGATTTATTTTCCTCTTTTTCTTTTTCTTTTTAATGTTTTCTTTTGTTTCCAAGGGAGTCCCTGACGTCTCTGAATTGGTCAGGAGATGTGACGTTGGTGGAATGAGGTCTTTAATGGAGATGGCGGCCTCCTTTAATCGTGTTTCCATCTCGCTGTCACTGTCGCTAACAATACAAAAATGTTGTATTCACGTAAACATTTGAAGTAATATTGAAAAGCATTTTCACTCACAGTTAATTAGTTCAATAAATAAAAGCAGATCTTAAAGATGCACTGCGTAACTTTTTCGGTAGAGAATCCGTCACCTGCTTGTCTCCATGGAGATGTTATTGCTTTGTCTGGAATGTTCCATGGTATGACATTAAACATATCTATCTAGCATTTATTCATTGCGGGTGTTTCCATTGCTCAAATTTACAATAATTCTCTCTGTGAATGGGGTTGCATCTCCACAGATCTGACCTGTAAAGTAGCCCATAGTTGTCTCCCTTAAAATAGATAGTTTTAAAAAAGCATCTTCATGGAGACAAGCAGGTGCCAGACCTTCCAAAGGTGAGTAATGCACCTTTAAATACATCTTTCCAAAGGGCTGAGGGTACATAAGTTATAAATTATGCTTATTGGAAATATTGTGAGGATCCAGGAGATAATGAAGAAACTTGTCATGAACACACATGCATAACAAAGCAAAAACAAATGCTCATCAGAATGTTAAATGATCACCTTGAGCTGGGAATGCGCCGACGTTTAGGGGGAGAAGGTTCTTCAATTTTATGTCCTGGGACTGATGTGGAGAACAGACGAAAACCTAGAAAAAGTACTTTTTTAGGAGAATGTTTAACCTTTAGTTTATGACAATTAAACACTAACTGTAATTGTATAATATACGGTAATAAGATGTAGGCCTACACAATTAAAATTTTATGATCAAGAGCGTAGGCTTAGAAAAAAAACATTGTTTTACCTTCATCCTCACCATCCTTATTGTCAGTTGTTTCGGTGTTTACACTGGGTCGGGCTGAAGACTGCTTCTCTGATATGAAACTGACAATGATCCCAGGTCAGTAGACAAAACAAACTTCTATTCATACAAAACTGTTTTTATTATACCCACCTATCAAGCATTGCACCTAACTTTTTCGCCACATGCAGCTGGAAGCCCTGAGTGACTTGGAGCTCATTACCATCATGATCATGGTCTGCAACAACTATACTGTTCAAGGGAAACGCAAGAGTGACACAAAATACTTTGCAGTCTGTATGAAGTAGGACTATTATAAAGGTTTACGCCAATAATTCTTACCGTTTTGAAGGTTTCCTGTTGCTACTTACATCTGTAACAAATAGAATCAGCTTTCTTAAACATAAACGCAGTACATTAGTATTACTAGTATTACTATAGTACACTCAAATACAATTAGCCCGTAGGCTACATGGATGGAAACAAAAGAAGACAAACGTATAACATATTACAAGGACTAAAACTAAAGAAAGTTTACGTTGTATGAGGGATATAATACAATCCAGTCACTCGTTCTTAAGACGTTGCAGTTATAGATTTGTTTCGTGTTGGCTTATTTTGACCAACAAAGTAGGGTTCGTTTACCTTTAGCTCCAACAGCGGGACTGTCCCACACAGCCTCCCGACAGCGTTGGAGCTGCTCGTCTTCGCTGCTGCTGGAGTTTTCAGCCATGTTTGCACTGGGAGCCGCCATGTTCACCCACGTGCCACAACGGCTAGTTGTGTTTTGAGTTAGGAATCATGGGATGTGTAGTTTTTTCGAACACAGGCGCGCAATAAAAGAATACATATCGTTGTGATCAATGTTTTATTCACTATTTCCAGAAAAGAATGTTTAGACAAAATCTCTAACTGAATTTTATTCATGCAGCAAATCAATCATGTGAGCTTGGTGGAACTCGTTTATAAAAAGCTACATTTCATGGAAGTACCATTGTGGATGCATAAAGTTGAATTATATCATTGGTAAACATTGTGATATGTTTATTCTATTTAAGCATTAAGGTTGACAAGTCCCTGATGATGATAAAAGCAAATGCAATTAAAATAATTTGTCAATACATGAAGACGGGCAAATAAAATAAAATACAACAATCACAAAGGTGTTGAAGTTGAAAAAAAAAACCTTTTCAGGAAAACTACTAAAATTACTGATGTAAAACATCACAAGTTGCATGCAGTTCATAATTGCAATTCATGATTACAGCCACGCTACTGCAAAATCCAATACAAAGGCTATGCTGTGATGTTCTTTACGCCTAAGAAGAGCTGCAGAGTTTGAGCCTTGTCGTTTGGTCAGAGACATTAGTGTTCATACAGAGACCCACTATGGGACAAGGCACAGAATTATGTTAATCCAGTCAAAGATTGGTTTCAACATAATAGTTTCTCTCGCGGTGTACTATATCTTTACACACTGACAAGAGAAACATGGATGGGTGTCCTAGTTGAGCAAAATGAGTAATTATACTACATACAGTTGACTAAAAGGAAATGAGACCTAACTGTTGGCAAATCTTTCAATTTAGCACCTGAGCAGCATTTTGGACACAAATGTAGATACAACTTTGAGAGTAATGCATTTAAACCAAATAGATAGCTAGGAAGATCAATTCTAACATGAATTTATTAAGACAAATCCTATAGTTTACCTTGTAAAAATGTATCCTATTTAAATACAAGCATCCAACTGCTGCACATGATTAATAAAGACTTTTAAATAAAGAAACTACTGGTAACATAATGATGTATACTTAAAATACTGCAACACATTTATTTCATGTCATTTTTGCAAAAACAAAAACAAAACACACTTTACAAGCAAAAGGTAGTTCAAATGAGAAGATCTAAACTTCTGATAGAGGTCTACTGGATTTTCCCATAAAGGTGTGTCACTACAGTGTCCCTTTCCAGCAGAGACAACAAAATGTAAGGCAATAGTTTTAAAGCAAAACATGACACAGACTAAGAGAAGAGAGAAATATTTAGGACAGCTGTCCCTTGAGTCCCACAATGTGAGCTCTGTCCTGTGCTGATGAATGAGTTCATATGAAGGCAGATGTGGTCTGCTGGTTTTGGAGATTGTTGCTGTGATTTGTCTTTACTTTGAGAAAATACTTCAGCTCCACCTCAGGGAGCCTCAGGATAGATTTCATATTGCACACAGTTTGTCCCATACAGCATTACAGACCACCATTGTAGGCGTAGTCTGCCTTATTGTGCATGATGAGTTTGTTATCCACAAAGTAGAAACTGTCTGATCTGGTCTCATATGGATGCTCCACCATTTGGCGAACTGGATGTGAGGGGGGTAAGGGTTAATGAGTGTAAATGATACAACACACAATAAATTATGTAAAACTTACTCAGGTCTTCTGGAAGCTGAGGAAACTCATAAATATGTTCACATGTGTTGCGGCTGTTGGGAATGCAAAAGCCAAAGTCAAAGTCAAAGTTCTTGAGAAGACGCCCCTGAAAGTAATGTCTTTCAATCATACGAAAGCTGTTAATTGGTCGATCACCGACTGTAAACTCAACACTGGAATAAGAAATAAAAACATTACAGGCATTAGATATTACATGCTAGTCTTCAAAAAAAAGTTAAATATATAATTTAACATAGATGGGAAGATTTTGTAACTTACGTAGCACCAACTGTGCGCAGTTTTAGAAAAGCTGGAGTAAACTGATATCTTACAAAACGCCCAGCACTGATGTCTACATCTGCTCCTTCTTCTTCACCTTCAATGGGACCTAAAGCAAACATATGAGACTTTTTAAAATCTTTTTTTACGTGTGAATAAATGTAATTATATTAAATCAGAAACATGTCAAATGACATGAGAAAAAAACAAGTTGCCAAACTCAAAACGCCTCACCAGTAATACAATAGATTAAATGTTTTACATTAAAAAAACAATCACACTTACCGCTGGTAGGAGGTTTAGCTATTTCAAAAAGGACTGTTCCTGTCTCCAAGTCTCGGATTTTGAATCGTGTGAAGTCAATATTGTAAATGTTGTCTTCAGGTTTACACAAGTAATCTGAAAGGCAAAACAATGATGCATCTAAGTGAACACATCTTATTATATTAATCAGAATCATGACAAACACTTTGAGACCATTGCTTTGCTAAGGGGAGTCAAACCCCTAAGGTTTCAAGATCATGGCACAAGTGAGTAACAATATTATCAGGAGAAACAGGGTTAGTACTACCATTGTTATGGCTGGAAAAAGTCCAAACAAACCAGACTAAGTTCCACAGATATGATAAAACTTTGGTGACAACCTCACAAGACAGCAAATAGTCCAGCTCCATAACTGAATCATCAAACATCAGCGAACTATTGAGAGAAAACAAACTACAAACTATTCCTTATCTGTCCACTTTCCCCAATAGAAAAAAATCAGTAACTAAGGAATCTTGGATTACCTTGACAACAGACAACAATAAAGCACATTAATGTGTACCACAAATTTGGCAAATATTACA
>KN496476.1:3958-26985 GCA_000787155.1 Scartelaos histophorus | reverse complement strand
TGTCATCGCTTACCTTCATGCGGTTTATTTATTTCTATTCCCCAATTTTCTATGTTATGTCATTAGTGTGAGAATATGGACTGCATTGCTCCGCCTCAGGCCGGACATCATGATTTACCTTGCAAATACACTTGGATAAGGATTCGTACCTAAACTTAGTAGTTTCGACAGCACCGAAACATCGTAAAGCAAAGATCGGCTGAGGTTTTCTTCACAACATGAACCTAAATAGGAATCAGACACATCAGTTACACAGTATTAGATTTGGACAGAGTCGTGCAACACCGGTGTAAAAAAGACATTGTAATTTATTATCATATATTTTATGCCCATTATTGTGATAGGATGTACCGGAAATCGTGTCTTGTGTGCACGAGCTCTTGACGCTCCTGACGCACGGCTCCACGGCTCCACAGTCGGACTCGGTCCTGTCTGTCCCTCTGTCAACAACACTGCAACCTGAGACGGGATAGCCACCAGTGGGCTAGCTCATTAAATCAGCTAACGTAGCTACTACGCTAGCGAAAAACATAATACAAGAGTCTTTATTTGTAAATATTTCCTTTGGGAGAGTGAATTTTGCGCACTGGCCGTGAGTCGCTTCGAGAGGACTGGAGATGCCTTTCCCGTTTGGTGAGTTGTCTCCACTTTGGATCGCCAACAGCAGCGAAAGACAGGTTCACTCAGTGTTTCCATTTTGCGAGGTCAGCCTCTTGAGTTGTTAGCTTACAGTTTATACCGGCAACCTGTTGATTGATTCATAAAAAGGTTAGATTAAGCGCAGGTTTACTTGACTACAACTCTTAACTCGCTCGAAATGTATCCTGCGCATTCAACAATTGGTCACAGTTTCTGGTTTTAACGCATCCCTGGCTGTAAGTAGGCCACCTCTCTGTGAGTAAACCCGGGGGAACGGCCACGATTCAAGGGAAAGGAAGACTGAGTGAACAGGCAACCTGTTGCATATTTCTATAATAAATCTAGTGAATGCAAAGAAAAGGACAGAGCTGTTTGAGTTCAGCCAACAAAATGATAGATGTGTCAACAACAAAAGCACAGGTTTATTGAATTGCTCCGTAATATTGCCAATGTCTGTGCTACAAGTGATATAATCGGTTTATATCAGTGATTTTTTTTTCATTTGATCTATTGTTACAGATGAATGAATAGCAGTATCAGCTAAGTAACTTACATTAAGGCCTTGAGTTTGTCTCATCGACAGCCTTATTATGGCTCAGCCTCACAGCTTTGTTAAACATTACTTTAAGATTTACCTCAGAAATACTACACTCATTCTCTTAACAGACAAGTTGTATTGTATTGTATTATTAGTGCGTAAACTTCCTCTGCTATAACTGGCCAAACCAGGTTACTGACGTGAGCCAAAACACAGCCTACACTGGGACTGTCCTATTTATGAATATATTTTGTATTTGTATTTTATGTCTACTTTACTCAAGTTTTGTCACTATTATTTAAGGCCTTAATTCAGTAAAATGTCTCTCCTAAGCCCAGTATTTCACTTTTCATTTAATGTTTGGAATTCTTTTAAACAGAGGCATTTCCTGTCATATGTTCAACTACTCTAAATGCATTGTAGTACTGTACTTACCATTAGTTCATGTATACAGTAAGAATTCAGTTTTGTTTCTTTTTCCCTATTGATCTCTGTATATTTAAAACTATATAAATATCAGTAGTACCACACATATTTTTACAGAATGGATGTTCTGCGTGCATGTAAGCTAGTGCTAGAGCTGAATGCAAATATTAAAACAAGGATGAAAATGTATGGTAGGGTCACGTTGCTAATGATTTCCTTGTGTATTTATGTACGGCTCAAACGTATGGGTGTGACACTGTTTACTTTGGTCTGTGTCAGTGCAAGTGTCTCCTCCAGTCTAAAGCATTTGTCGTAGATACGGCAGAGATTTGTCCAACACAGCTGTGGCCTTTGTTGACACATGTTTTTCATCTCTATAGGTTTCTCCACTCTTAAGTTATGATGACATCCCTGATCAAATACAACAAAAATCAGAGCTCCTCCTCAGACGGCTAACAGGTAAAAAGTGCTGACATATTTCATAGTGTTTGGTTAGCCAACAGTTTCTTTTTTTTCTCTCAGAAAAACATGTGTAAGCCTGAAAAACAGAATGTCTCTGCACATGTGGAAAGCGTTATCCAGTGTGAAGATTAAGATTCTTAAAGCCCTACAGACATTCACAGCATTTGTTAAACTGCAAAAAAGCTATAAGGCACTGTGTAAAAGGTGACTTTGACCCATAAGCACTGCTGATCAATTTTGTTTTCATTAGTACAATATGGCAATTTAATCAGTAGGCTGTTTATGTTTATTTAACCCAGTGGGTTGTTAAGTGTTTAGTAATTTTTCTGTAGCACAGCATCAATAAGTTAAATTAAATAACTAAAATAATTTTCCAAGCAACCAAGCTAAACAAAACAAACTTTTTTTTTTTTTTTCAACTCCATTGCCTTCAGACTCTTCTGGAGAATAGTTGCTTATGCATCTGTTGAGAGTTACAGTCTGTTGTTAACATGAAGTGCCACTTCGACAACACAAAACATAAAACGATGCTCAATTGCATCTCTTTTCTTTCTCTTTTCCATGTAACATACATGTAAGATACATGTAACTTACGTTACATATTATGTAACTGGACAAGACACAGCTTACTTATTGTTACAAACGAAATAGTGTATTGATTTTAGCTATTTCATTGTTCTTTGTAAACAACGTAATTTGAGTATTTCTTCTTTTTCTACTTCTGTGAAATATTAAAATTAGGAATTCAAAGTGCAATATTATGATATATAATATAAAGGATAAGGATTAAATTGTAAGTAGTGTTTGGAATATTTTATTAAAGTAAAAGTTGTTCTTTATTTGCTATTTGCTAACACATTGTCCTCTTGTTAATGGCAATGCCACTCCTGTAGCAAAGTCCATGGCCCAATAGTTCTCTAGGTAATTTATGATTGGTGGGTGTATGCATAACTGAATTACTAATTTAAAGTTTTATTGCATGTCTGTTTTCACTCTAGGTTTTAGGTGGTGTACATATGGCAGCCGAGGTGGAGGTCCAATCTGGAGAAGTGGGGAGATCTGGGGGGCGCCTGCACCTCAGTCCACTCATGGACTCGAATAATAAAAACCGCCTCGACCTATCCCCCATGAACCAGTCTCAGTTTATCAGTCCTGAACCAAGCAAACCTGTCCCAGGCCCAAAGCCACGTCTTACCCCTAAACCCTTTGCCGTTGACCGAAATGCCACAATTAAGCCCATACTTGCTCCCAAACCACAACCAAAGCCCCGTCCAGAATCCACTCGTACAACTGGATACAAACCAGATCTACCTACTACCCCAAAACCTCAAAGACCACCCATGACTAACAAACCTAAACCCACTACTACCAATTCCACCCGTCCTGCTTCAACAACTTTCAAAACCTCAAAGTTAAATACAGGTCAAACTCCCAAGCCAGTTGCTCAACCTTTTAAACCAGCGCCACCTATTGATGGTGATCCAAGTAAGCCAATATCCCCTCCCCCAAAACCTTCAGATTTGACTTATTCGAGGAGCCTTAAAAGACCCCCATCTGCAGAGTGGTTTGGAACTACGAAAAGAGAGGAGCGGAATTTGGATTCACTTAATAAAGTTGGGACATCGATTACAAGGGCAAAATCCACTGGGCATCTTTTACAAATAGGGCAAGAAGAAAAAGAAAAGACCAAATTTGAACCAGCTGTGTCACTCAGACCCCAGTCCAGAAACATCAGGCAGAGACCGGTATCAGCAATATTCCCATCGAGTCCAACCAAGACTGGTTCACCAAATTCAGCTTTCCCACGGACAGAAAGAAGACCTCTGTCCGCAGATCTAACTTCCAAATTTGAATCTACTGGTCTTTCTTTGAATCGTACAACAAGGGAAAATGAAAATACTCCAGATGAAAATGTGCAAAAGAGAGAGCAAGAGAAAACAGTTAAGCCAACACTTCAGAATGCAAATGCTACAACCATTAAACCAAACCAAAGCAAAGACAATGTACAAGCAAAAGATGGTGAGGAAATGCGTGGACCTAGTATCAAATCAAGAATTAGCCTTCTGTTTGATTCACCTTCCCCAGTGTCTGCACCCATGGACCAACCTTTGGACACTGAAGCTGAGCCTGCAGTAGGGGTCAAACAACTCATTAAGCAGCTCACTGTGGACCAGATCAGCCCAAATCAGAGCCCTGTGTTAAAGCCAGCCTTGAAACCACGCCCCCTGCCCCTTGACCTAACCAAAAGGTAAGAGCTGATCTAGTCGTCTACTTGCCTCTTTGTTCCATGTGTCTTCGTCCTGAGGTCTCATTGTCATGCATGGCTTTTGTCTTGTGTGATGTATGTTCATTAGGTTTTCGCCTGATCCTGCGGTTTCCCCCACTACACATGACACTACAGATCGCCTTGACGTCAGTAGAGCTCCCCAGAAGAGGGTAAGAGTGGGGTGAGGGTCGGTAGAAACTAGAAGGACTCTGTTAAAGCAAAGCAGTTTCACTTTTAAATGTTTTGCAGTCATGTTATGTGCCTTGTCATTTGCTCTGTCTATATATATGAAACTTTGGACTTTGCTTGTTGGATTTTTGGATTGAAAATAATGTACACGCTTGTGTTTGGGACGAGAAGTTAAAGTAGCTGCTTGTTAAATAAAATATGCCAGCAACTGCCAGTATCAAGGCCCTATTAAGTTTATTGGGGCCTAATAAACTTACCCACATTCTCCTTTTGTATTCTAGTGGTCAACTATATTTAGATTTTCTTTAAATCCATGCTCTGTGATATTGTAGACATGGCCATGTAAGAAGTGGCTGACAAAAACAATCACAACATGCTGACTGTTCTGTCTTGGTCTGGGAAAAACTATCCCAGAGGAAACAGAGCATTTCAGAAAAGAACAAGAGCTATAGAGTAAATACGTAAAGAAACTCGAGACAGTTGCCACATTGATTATCCCATGTGGCCGCTGGTTATGAAACGCTGTGAGACAAAATCACTGGGAAAAGGTCAACACACTGAGGCTTTGATTACAACCTGCACCACACCCACTCTTTTCAGAACAGGCGGGAATAAGAGGAGGCTATACCATATCACTACTGATAGCTGAAGTTTTGAATGTGTTTCTGTGATTTTTCCTGTTTCTAAATGTACCTATTAAAACTGCAAATGTACTCCAGGGGTTTATCAATATGTGTGCTGTGGTGATTTGGAAGCGGAGTTGTGGATAGTCCATCTGGCAACGTTTCAAGAATACATTCATCAGTATTATTATTGCGCTTAATTAATATACTTATTTATAACATTTACAGTACACATTTTCCTTTATTGAATAATGTCAGTAATATAAATTCCTTCATTCTTATTGTTTTAGGAAGAAGATTCAACGAGGACACCAAGTGATGAAAAGACATTTGTGGATTTAAAAGACTCCCCGGTTCAGATGAAAACACCCACGTCTGAGGGGCCTGACTTGATGTCGCCAAACGAAAGCGAAGCCCTGACAGTTCGAGCCTCTGTGTTTGAAAATGTCATAGAAAAGCACAATGTTTTGATGGTGGATGAAAATAAAAAGGATAAACCAATACCCAATGAAACCAATGAGGAAGGAAAGCTCGTCACTGCCACCTACAAGGAGCCAGTATCTCCGTCTGGGCCGGTTCGTGTAGTGCCTGCATTTGACACTGTCCCAGCTGCAGAGGGGAGCACAGCTATCAGTGAAAACATTCCATCTGCCCAATGGGAGGACAAAGCTATGACTCTGCGTTCAAGGCGCTCAGAAGGGACAAAAATCACACCTGACAAAACAAGCCCAGAACAGACTTCAACTGCAAAGTATCTGCGGGTGGGGGCACTGCCAAAATGGACCCTGGATGAAGACATTGATATGGAAACAGGGATGCCAAAAGATAAGCCAAGAGATTTTGAGGTGGAGGATGCTTCTGCTGCCACTGCTAAACGGTTGAAGACACAGCAGACAGAGGAACAAGCAAAACCAAGAGCGACCTACTTTGCCTTGACTGGACAAATGCAGGAAACGGCCACATCAGACGCTGCAGATAACATGCCTTTTTCTGACCCCTCTGTCCAGTGGAGCTCCCAAGGGAAAGTATTTAAAAGGAATCCATCTTTAGACCAAGCGTTTAATAAAATAGCTGAAGGTGATGCTGATAACAGTACCAGAAAATCAATTATAGAGCCTCAAAGGGAGAAGCAAAAACAACTTGAAAAGGAAAGACAGGCAGAGTTAGAATATGCCAGATTGAAGGAGAGGGAGATGCAGCGTGAGTATGAGAACCAGCGAGAGACGGAGAAGCAGGAATATGAAGAAAAACAACGTCGGCTTGAAATCCAAAAGCAACTCGAGCTGGAACGACAACAGCATCTCGAATTTGAAAAGCAAAGACAACTTGAACTCAAGAGACAGAGACAACGTGAAATTGAAAGGCAGAAACAATTGGAAGCAGAGAGGCAAAGGCAAAATGAATCAGAACAACAGAAGCAGATTGAAACTGAAAGGCAAAAGCTGGCAGAGCTTGAGAGATTAAAGCAAACGGAGTTGGAAAAGCAAAGACAGCTTGAGCTAAAAAGGCAGAAACAGGAACTTGACAGACAGAAACAACTAGAAATGGAGAATCAGCTGCAGTTCGAGATACAGAGGCAGTTAGAGGATGAAAAACAAAGGCAGATGGAGCTGGAGCAGCAGAAACAACAGGAGCTGGAATGGCAGAAACAACAGGAGCTGGAGCGGCAGAGGCTTCAGGAGCTGGAGCGGCAGAGGCTTCAGGAGCTGGAACGGCAGAGGCTTCAGGAGCTGGAGCGGCAGAGGCAACAGGAGCTGGAGCGGCAGAGGCAACAGGAGCTGGAGCGGCAGAGGCAACAGGAGCTGGAGCGGCAGAGGCAACAGGAGCTGGAGCGGCAGAGACAGATGGAGCTGGAAAGGCAGAGGCAACGGGAGCTGGAGCGGCAGAGACATATGGAGCTGGAGAGACAGAGAAATATTGAACTTGAAAAGCAGCGACAGATAGAGCTTGAAGAACTGAAGCAAGTAGAAGCTGAACAACAAAAACAAAAAGAGATGGAAAGGCAAAAGCAAATTGAACATGAAAAACGAAGGCAAATTGAGCTCGAGAGACAAAAACTGCAAGAAATTGAAAGAGAAAGACAACTGGAGCTGGAGAAAGAAAGACAGCAACAGTTGGACAAGGAAAGACGTGAGATGGAGAAACAAAGGCAGCGTGAAGAGGAGCGGCGTCAGAAAGAGCTAGACAGAGAGAGAAAACTCCTGGAGATGCAAAAGGAGAGGCAGAGGATGCAGGCTGAAGCAGAGGAGCAAGAGAGGAGGAGACAACTTGAACTGCAGAAGCAGAGGGAGAGGCAACAGGTGCTGGAATTGGAGAAACAGAGGCTCAGAGAGAAAATGGAAAAGGAACAGGCGGAAAAACTTCGTCAGATGGCCCTAGAGCAGGAGATGCTGAGGCTGAGAGAGGTCGAGAAAGAGAAGGAGAGACAGAAGGAGCTGGAGAGAGAGCTGGAAAGAGAGAAGTGGGAACAAGAACTGCAGCGACGGAGTGAGTTAGAGAAACAAAGACAAAAGCAACTGGATATGGAGAGGCAGGAGCTCGAGAAACAGAGGATCAGACAACAAGAGCAGGAGAAAGAGAGGCAGAAGAGGGAGGAGCTGGAGAGGAGGCAGCTGCAGGAATTTGAGAGGCAGAAATTGGCAGAAAGACATCAGATACTGGAGATGGAGAAACGCAGGCTTAAAGAGAAGATGGAGAGAGAGGAAGTAGAAAGGATGAGGCAGATTGCCAAACAACAGGAGGCTGAAAGACAGCGCCTCAAAGATAAACAAAAGAAAGAGGAGCAGGAGCGCATCAGGCTGGAGTCTGCAGCTCTCAGACCCAAAGTTGTGGATCTAGACTTTGTTCTGAGAAATGAGCAGTCTAAAGGCTTTCCTCGTGGAGACCCTTCTGCAAGATGGAAGGAGCCACTGCCTAAATCTGAGCAAAACCTCAGACCAGGAATCCTGGACATTGACTCTTTCAATACACAGACCCAGCCCTCCCCCACTAGAGACTTGTTTCCAGTGGTTGGTATTCAGGAGGTAAACCCACGAGTACCAGTGTTGCCACAAAACACAGGGGGCTTACAAAGTCCTGTTTGGACTTCTTCTCCTCAAGATCCATGGGAACTGCGCTCTCTTGAGATGTCTGTGGATAAACCAGAACAACCCAAAAAGTCTGTGGGCAAAACTAACATAGAGCAGCTACTGATGAGGCAGGAAGAGCGACGCCAATCTCCTCAGAGGCGTTGGTCCGGGCTAATAGTGGACGATCCGTTTCAGATTGGACCATTCTCTGGACCTGAGACCAAACCTGCAGCACCTGTTTCTACAGTCTCTCCCTTTGAGCAGGCCTGGCTCCCCAAAGAAACACTGCAAGGGCAAAGCAACGCTGAGGGGCAAAGCAGGCAAAGCAGGGCTGAAGAGCCAGGCAGGGCTGAGGGCCCTAGCCAGAGGAGGACCCAGGGCTCCACGGTTAGTAACAGTAATTTATAAAACACATTTATATCAAAATACTACAGCACAGTGTCATGGTGTCCGAGCTCTGTTAATAACACGATAAAAGCAAGTGTTCTGATGACTTTGCCCCTGTTGTTAGGAGCTGAACAGGATCCGATCCCGCAGCATGTCCAGGCGCTCTGCCCCTCCGGCCAGTGCAGTGGAGAGCAGTCTGTCCAGGATGAGGAGCCGCAGTGCCCACCGAGAACAGGACAGAGACAGCCTGGTAAGTCTGACAGATACATACAAATACATTGTTCTTGTCCAGTCATGTTGAAAAGCAGACAGGGAGGAAAGTGAAACCTCACCTCAGGCTGACATCAATGAGGCTGGTGTTTGGAGGTCAAATGGTGAGAAGTAGAAGAATGCAGCTAATTGACTGGGAACTGACAGGTGTCTGATCTGCTGCGCTCTCATGGTGTATAGTGGTGACTAATGCTGAAAGACCGGCCTCTGTGTTTTCTGCCCACTGTGTGCTCAGGTACAGGGAAGTGCCTTCAGGGCCAGTAAAGCAGGATTGGAGAGTTCAAATGGTTAATGAGTAGCTGGTGAATTGGGCACATTTAGCACAGATCCGTTAGAGAGGCTGGAGGGAAGTGCTGCAGTGAAAATGTGGTGTAATTACAAACAGGGCAGTCTTGTCATCACTATATAAAGGCTGTTTTCTTCAAATTACTTTCATTGTTCTTATTTTTGCTCACTGAACATTGTTCGAACCAGCTCATGTATACAACTCACTGTATTACAGGCCCCATGACCCCAGAAGTGTAGGTTATTGTCTGATGATAATTACAGCAGTGGTCATTGAGTTTAAGGCCACTAGTACCATCTAGTGGCCACAGTTTGAGTTAAATTTTATGAATGAAAGCTCAGCACTGACATTGTTTGTGATCTTGTCATGAAGTTGTTGCATTATAAAAAAATGTCTTTTTGGTATTCAGCAACCATATGGACAATTATTCTATGGAAACATTTCTACAATTAAAGAAAATTGTGAACATTTAATTGTTCAATAACAGTTAAATTTACCCAAATGTGTCTTTACCTTATGCATTTAACATCCCTGATTTGGCGCTTTTACTGATTACAATGGCTTCCTTTGCTAAACTTGACAATGGTTATGTATGGAAAAAATAGGTTGCAGAGGTCAGTCATAAAATGGTTCCCCTCATTTTGACAGGAAGAAATTTCTCAGTCAAACTAGGTGGAAGAAACTCACTTTCAAACTTTTCAGATATTTGTAAAACTCCCTTTTTTAGCTAAGGCCTGTGCTAAATTAAATCCAATTCTAACATGCAAGAATTTCATATACAGCTTTATAGCCTAGAATACTCCACAAGACTACTTGACTCCCACAATCCTCCCTCAACAGGCTACAGTTAGTCCAAAATATATATCACATCACATCAACTGCCTGTCCCACCGTCCTGCCACAAAAAGCTTCCTAAAAATCTCTTTTTATTTGAGATGGTATTTAACAGCCCTTGTGGTCTAAGGCCGTCAACTTTTAGATTGCATTTTCTGTATGTAATTATCTTTTTATATTTAATACTTTATGATGTTTTATTGTTTTACAATGTGGCTCTGACAGCGTTTCTTGTAAAGCACATTGGTGAAACGTTTATGGTTATTTTGAATGGGGTATACAGATAAAATTACACACAATTGATCAAATTTAAAACAACTGCTAATCAATTCACAGATATGGCATCACACACATTTTACATGATGTATGCCTAATATCACATTTTGGCAACATTTGATTAAGATGAATGAAATTGCAAGTAATCCGTTGTTGCTTTGTGAATCGTTTAGTTCTCACTCAGGTCATAGTTCCTGGCAGCATCCCACAGTGACACTAAATGAGACAATAATGTGGATGTGAGATCATTTAGTTAAGCTGGAGGGGTATGAGTCTGTTATCGGGGCAGAGCAGAGAAGATGGGCACTATGCTGGGAGCTCTGTTATACATATTGTCCGGCTGCCTTTCTCCGAGGTGCTTATGGGTAAGAGCTTTTATAGATACAATAAGTAACCAGTTCAGTAGTTTGTGTAGAGGCTTTTCGCATTTTAGGATGGTATAGATTTTGTGTCGTGCTGTGAAATGTAGTTTGGATCTGTGGCTGCGTGTGGCGCTGGTTTTCTGAATGATGTCAGCAGATGGTGGGAAGTGACCAGCTCTGACTCACTTTTCATTTGGTGATGCTGTGTATTATGGTCAAGGGGAATTGGGGGCATTACCAGCAAATGTTGTATTGTACTATATGTTGTGAACAGAAACTAAATTTACTTTATATTTTGGCTTTTTCCATTTTTCCAGATAGAGAAAATGTATGATTAATTTAGCTGCCAACAATGTATCATATAAATCAATTAAAGTTTGACATATCCTGACAGTTTATTATGTCAAAATAAAAGCAGATAGTTGGAGAATTAATATAAATTGCTTTGTGACAAACTGCTATACTTCTATTTAGAGAGGAGTATATTAAGCTAGAGGAACATTTTTCATCTTTCATTCCCATAACTCATGCCATTAATCTACAATGGTTTCAGGTGAGGTCACTGTTAGTTTTGTGTTTAATCAAACATCATTTGACATAATAGTGCAAAACTGGTTGTTGCACACTATTGTCAGTATAACCACTCCTACGATACAGTTGCCAATTGTGCTGTGGAACTATTAAGTCTATTAATATAACCACACATAATCCCATCACTTTCTATTTAAGTTTCACACCCATCAACAAGCAGCATCAACAAAACACTGACTTTGATTTGACGTAGTTCATTTGATGCACCCTTCTGTACAACATAACACACATCCTCATTTAAAAAGGCAAAATTATAGAGGACAAAACCATGATTTGACCAGAATTCTACCAGGCAAGGCTGGTTTATTTATTTATCCCAATTGGTACACAAAGTAATTCCAAGTGCTTTACAGAATAAGAAAGACCATCATCAAAGATCATCATAAAATTAACATTAAAAGAGAAGAGAGAAGAGTGTGGAATAAAAACCTTTCACTCTTCTAAATACCAGGACTAAACCATAACTTAACCATTAATAAATTTGCACAAAACCAGGACTAAATCTGGTTTGCACCTGGTTCCAACTCGTATTTGCTTTACACTATTAGCAACCACCAGCTAATTTTGGGGTTAGTTGTCCGTTGCCCCCTCTCCTCTCTCTTCTTGTCTACCACTGACACAAGCTGGAGGGACAAGGCACTGCAGCCCATAGATCACCCTCCCTCCCTCCTTTTTGCCTGCTGCCTGTAGACTGGATAAGGGACCTCCCATTCTCTCCCCTCTCTCACTCTACTCTCCCTCCCTCTCTTTCTCTTTCTCTCTCTCCACCCTGTTTCTCCTTGACAGCGGTGAGTTCTGTAGCAGCATTGGTGGTAGTGACGCATTTTCTGCTACCTGCCCGTACCTGCAAGAGGGGACAAGGAGCAAATTTTTTCCCACTGTTTGCCTCATTGTTTTTTTTTTAGAGTGGACTTCGCCCCATCATAATTTATTATTCATTACTTGTCCTCTGACTGGCTGCTTCCTGGTGGAATACTGATGACTACAAAAACTACCTTTGGAGCGCTTTACTGCCAGGAAGAATAATACAGATTCACGTTTCAACCTTTGAACTGGGAATTGGGAGCTGGATGGGAGAGCTGTCATGACTGCATCAATGAAGGAACTCGGACAGCAGAGTGAGCTTTCTGATTAGGCTGAAAGAATAGAGAATAGATGCATGCGAGTACATTAGGCAATGAAAGTTTGTGGGTTATTTGAGGATGTGTTAGCTGTCAGGTCTGTCAGTAGTATTTGCAGTATTGTGAGTCAACTTAACATGAAAGCTGGGTAAGACACCTCATAACTTAAATGCACAAGGTGGCGATTTGAGACGGCAACCTCGGATAACCTTTGGATGCTTTTTGGATTCGGTGAGTCTGGCATATCATAGCTGGCATATCCTCTGTGGTTCAAAATAGACAGAAAAAATCTTTATAATTCACCAAAGACTGACGGTGTGGAGCCTGGATAGAGATGAGTTGAGGCATAGCCCTTTTATAGCTCCAGTGGGGTTGAATGTGACCAGAGCCTTGTCCAGTTACAATACGGATTCTATATTATCATCTGCATTGCTGTAAACATCAACAGCTACTGCCATTCCTGCATCGGACTCACTCTTGTGCGTTCTGTTACGACACACTGGTGCAGCATTGCCCTCGCATCAACTACTACTACTGTAATCATAAGGCAAATTTACTCTAATGCCTCTGTTTGGATCTGAATACCTGCTCAAAACGGAGGCTTAACTGATATAGCTGTTGTGATGGAGTATCTGGGGGACAAGATTACAGTAGCCCAGTCCCAGATGTCAGGATGGGTCGGAAATGTCCGCAGATCACTCCACGGAGCGCTCAGTTTTTTAAGGACGGGCCAAGGTGAAGATGGGACAGGGGACTTTAAACGGACCAACTCATTACGGTCTTTGGCTTCACGCAGCCGAGAGTCCATTCGGAGGTTTTCACTGCGCAGCCAACAGCGGCTCTCTCTCCGGAGACGCACGGCTCCCAACACCCCCACCGCTGTAAGATGGCATGCATTTTTGTTTTATTTGATGATGATACTACTGTTTTTTCAATTATGTCCTACAAGAGTCTTCTGTGCTGGTCCTAAGCCCGGATACATGGAGAGGTTCACATCCGGGCATCTGGTATAAAATCTGGACTAGTAGTTTAATCTCAGATATACTTTTTTATCTTAAAGTAAAATTAACTGCAAAAATTATTCCTTGCTAAATGGAGACTAGATCAGTCCTAAACAAAACTAAAATAAAAAATAAGAAAATAGTGGCACTTAATATTAAAACAATAGAAAGGTAAATATAAAATGCGACCACAGATAGTGACATGAGAGTTCACTTAATAGATCCTAGGCCCGCATAAGTAAAACCAAATCCATATGCTAATCACTGCTAAACACACCAGATGACAAAATGGGGAAAAAGGAATAGGGAAAAAAGAAAGATTGTTCAAACTAAGTGAGACTGCAGTATTCAGTGAAGGTTTGAAATGTCACCCTGTTAGCAGCTGCAGCCTCACAAGTCATTTGGACCCAAGCCAAATGTTTCAACATTTCAGGAACCTATCCATCTGTCTCGTTATGCCCTTCTTAGCTTTTGTGTCATCAGCCTCTTGTCCATGTGGTGTTTAGTAGACATCTTAAAGGTTTTCTGTAGTTGCCAAATTTGGTCAGTTTTGGTTAATCTTTTGAAATGCTGGTTCTTAAGCTCTCTTTATTGTACCTCCTTGTATGGCCACTGCAATACTGTAGTCATTCCTATCTTTAGGTTACGCCTGTTTGCTCCTGAGTCAGAGCAGCTAAAGATACTTTTGTTTTCATGGTGACCTTACGACTGTCAGGTGTAACATGTCTCAATTAAAAGTTATTAAGATTAGTGAAAACAGAATCAAGTTGGTAGTAACTGTGACTATGTAAAATGCAGAATTAAAGCATTCTTGTTGACTCAGGCCATGTTTGCATGTCTGTACAATGCAATTTTATCAATTTGCTTGTGTATGAAAGTGGATGTGGACAACAAGAATTATGGCACTAGTGTGCCTATAGTGTCATAATTTCTTAACTTTATGGGGTAACAGAGACACATTCATGGTCCTTTTAAGTTCTCACATGCCATTTGTGTCATATCAGATGTTAAATGTATGTATAAATATAAACCACCAACTGTCGATGTTACCCAAGCCCTAAAACCACTTGCTGGAAAAATTACAGTCTTACCGTCTTAGCAGTTCACATAATCAAGTCAGTTTAGAAATACAGAGAAGCACAGAATTATTTATTACCAAAAGTAAGGGAAAAGGCTAAGCGGTTCTTAATCTGAGTGGAAAATCAAAACCAACACATCAAATTATAAGAGAGTTGACAACTAAAATCTTATGGGTAAAACTTTATATTGATTTGTTTTACATTCCACCTCTGGGTTAACTTGGCTTTTAAACCGTTTTTGCTCATGCAGCATTTGTACAGATTATAAATGCAAACCAGTGTGGTTACCCCAAGTCCATTTTAGACCAGAGGTTTCTTTACATGCGGCTTCTGTCCATTTGTTGACTTCTGTGGCTTGTTGTTTGTGGATATCTCCAGGATATTGATATTGATTAGTGCTGAGTGCACACAGAGCAGACTTTCCCACTCCACCCAAAGCACAAATCTGAAAGCACTTGGAAATTGAACATTGTACTTTTAGTGTGAAGTGTTTACATAGTGCTCCTCCCTCTGCCCAAGAAAAGATATGAGGGCAAAGCGGGTAAAATGTCGGCTAAAAGGATTTCAAAAACAAAAAAAAAGCACCAAACTGGAAAGATGATAAAACAATGTTGTTTTGTGTATGAATTTAACTCTGGTCCAAGCCACAAGTTGACTCTTATCTATGGGAATCATGATAATCAAATGTCATGTCAAAAGGCAATGAAGCATGTTCATTAAACAGAAGTGCACAAAACATATACAAGTAGACTTGTTGTTCACTTTTACAGCTTACCACAGCCCTTCTGTTTTCCCTTGTAGCCACACAGTAACTCAGTGAATCACTTTTCAATTTGTCATTGAGGCGTGGAGCAGTGTTGGAGCTTGTCTGTGGTAATGCCGGGTGCTCAGATTGGTTTGTTATCATACTATAGTTTCCAAGGCCTTGTCCCTACCCTTTCCTCCAAAGATTGTCATTCAGCATGGTTCAGTGATTAGACTCTCTCCTTCATCCCTTCATTCATCCGCTCTTTGTTCTTCCCTTTACCCGAACGCACCCTTCCTGTGCACGTCTGGCACTGGATAATGTTATTAAGGAAAAGTCTGTGTCCCTAATACAGCTGTTAATCACTGCTACAGGAGGCCTTAGTCATGCCCCTTGTTTTGTGTTTGTGTCGCATACACATAGGTAAGTCATGTGTTGCATGTCGTATTAGTCTAATGATAAGAATGGCATTTCATCATTCTTACTAGGGTCAGGTGTGGAAAAAGAATTGAAAAAAATTGTATCCGTTGCTTTTTTAAATGATTATTTATGGTTCTCTAATACACAAAGTAATGCCATGATTTTGAAATTTTTGTGTGAATCCATATACCGGTAACTCCAAAGAATATATATTGAGCTTCATGAGCACTTTACAGTGAGTAATCTATCTACTTTTTCCAGTCACTCTCAGAAGACCTTCCAAATGGTAAGGTCAGTGAAGCATTTTCTTAGAGGCTACAACATGGGTAATGCTGGTTTGTGGCTCTGCCACCTTATTTGGGACTTTCTTGCCTCATAAAATGAATAGGTTAGTTTTAGCGTTAATTTTACTTTCTTTACTATTGTGAAGTTATATACATGTTTCGTGCAAACAAAGGGGATTTATTATTGCAAAATGAGATATTTTCTTAAGTAGAATCAATGTGGACACTACATCATCACCATTACGGTTTTAGTGTCTTTGCAGAGGTCTTTTTACCTAATTTGTAATGACATTTATACCATTTGAGATAAGAGTTACATCACTGCATTTGACCATAAAATAAAGCTTCAAGATTACGATTAAGCCTCTCCAAGTCTGTGAAATTACTTCACTTACTGTTCACTTACTGTGAACTTACTTTGTCAATACCCTAAGCTTTGTACAATGGTAGCTGCCTGTGACATGTTGGAGCAAATATTTCTCTTTATGCGGATCATGTGGGTGTGCTTCGCTTGACTAATACATACTTACACACAACATAGGAATTTTTATTATACAATTTTTGACAAGGCCTCTATATTATTTGTTTTTGTTTATGGTGATGTTAGATAGCTCACTGCTTGTTTAATGATGACTGACCGTGAAGAAAAGTTTGTGCAGGAGTGGCATGATCAAAACAAGACTAAAGTATACATTCAGCTGATGTTACGTAACGGATCAACAGCTGGTTTAGCTTTAAGTAGCTTTAATGTGTTGTTTTAGCCTAGTATGTGTATTTAACATGCTATTTGGAAAGTCCCAGGGCTGCATTTTTCTTTGCTTTGGGATTACACTTTTTATTTTATTTATACACGCTGCAAATGTGACATGTAGTTATTAATTCGTAAAACCAAATTAAATCCCATAATGACAAGGAGACTTCAATGGAGACATAGTGAATAGATGAATATTATGAAGCTGAGATTGCTACAAACCGGAATTCCTGGTGTATATATCTGTTATTTTGTTTGTTTTCTTTAAGTTATTAAAGAGTTGTGTAATCCTTTTTGTTTTATTGGGGGCATAGCACATCCCTTAACCTGTTTGGGGGAGCTCGACATTTTGAAGAGACACAAAAAAACATTGATTTCCCTTATGTAGCCATTAAAATCCAAAATGAGCTTGTTTAATTTGCAGTTGAGGCTCCATTACTGTTCAATAACGCAACTACCTTTTGGGACCAATCCTCAATGCCATTCTCACTGCTCAGCTTCCTGCCAGGAGAAGGTTTTTCCTGATAAATGACATCCTGCGCTACTGTTGTGCTACTTGTCTAAACTAGAGTTACCTTAATCTCATGCTCCTCCTTTATCTGAAGGCTGATGCCAGCTCATTGTGTAGTGAATGTGAGAACAAGAGGCAAAAGGAGGATTGCATGGGAGTGTGTACAAAGAGAAAGCTTACATATTAAGCACAAGGTTTGACTTAAGCTTCCTGTTATATGGTGCCATTTTGAGGATAGTTGATTATTCTGAATGTTTTGAATTGTAAATTGCTATGAGCCTAACTTGTCATCATTGTGAGACCCATTGTAATAGTGCTGGAGATTGTCAACACAGTGTCAAAGCAGACCATAAAGTCGAATGAGAAATTTGCATTAGCCAACAAATTATAAATAAGCAAGATGGTATTACAAACATTATGTTAATTGTTAAGCTGACAAAACCAAGAAAAACTGGTCTGAATATTTAGAGTAGTTCAAGTATTTGCTGATTTAGTGACTCTGAAAAAATCAATCAAAAATATTAATCTTTTGGATGAATTTTGTTTTTTTAATTGTTTTTTAATTTGAATCCTATTTAACAATTTTTGCCTGGTTTACCACTATTTTAGACCTTGCATAGTCCTGTTTTATACCCAATTCCGTAGTAATCAGAAGGCCAAATATACTATAATATACTTTTATGTAATGTTTTAGAACCACTGATCTATTCTAGACCTCATTTGGCTGGTTTGTTGAATAGTAAAATGTTAAGGTCTCACTATGACCATAAATCTTACTTTATTAGGATAACATTAGTAAATAGAGGGGACTACCAAATCTGGATGCCAACAAACCAGTTATGAATTTCCTTCGGGATATATAAAGTATTATCTATTATTTACTTATTTATGCATTCTACATGTTTTAGAAGGCTGACACTTGGAAAAAGGCAGTGCAATTTGTACATATCACTTGCGGAAGGGGCTACTACTCCTTCTATATTCAGGATCAGAATAAGCCAGTTGGATCACATTTCTTCATCCACGCCTTGAGGCATCCACAGCGGAGGACAGAGGGAGTCTCTTCAGGAGTGTCTTTTCTCGTATGTAGGCCAGGGTTATCGGTTCATGCTTGGACCTGCCTGTGTGAGCAGAGTGTGATTTTGAGACAGTGTGTCCTCTGTACCAGCCTCATTAAAACGGACATGGTTCAGTTCACAGCGTCACCCTGTTTATCCCAGCCATTGTCCAAACTTTATAAACTCATACTTTGATAGATTTCATTCACTCCATTATTTATTCAGCTGATTGTGATTACAATTAAATGTTGTTACTGTATGTCACTTGAGATAAAATTCTTGATCTCCTCACATTTTAGAAGAAAACATCAAACTGTTTAAAATGAGCCCAAAGACATTTTTGATGGAAGGGCCTCTGGTGTGAAAAAGAAAATCATATAATCTGAATTTCTCCTTGTATACTATATTAAAACACACACACAAATCCATACAAATAGTAATTGATTGCATTGTCTTTTCTGATTATTTTTCCAGGTTCAACAAAAAGATGGGAGCACAGAGGATGAGTCCAAGGACCCAGACACTCCAGTCCACGAGACAGACAGTCAGTACGGGACCTGGGAGACAGGCCTGCGCTCTGAAGACAGGTGAGCACCCGACAGCACTCATGTTCCTTGTTGAACCTGGGGCCTCTAGTGATTTAAAGCACTACAGTATTCTACTGCTAAATACCTAAAATAGATTGAGAATATAACAGAAATATGAGAATAATAGCTATATGATTTGACAAAGAGACTCTGGAAATCGAGAGAGGATGACATAAACTAACAAGCACTCACCAGCAGCAATTAATAATTTTCTTAACCCTAACCCTATATTATTATATTATATGCAAAAATAGCTACAACCCTACTGTATTATATTGCATTTTCTAAAACCTAGTCATAAATATCATATCCACCAATGCCGAAATGTTACAACGTAAAGCCAGTATAGTGGCTACCGAAAATTATTACTCCACTTATTTTGACTAATAATTTGTAAGACAGTAAAAATAAACCCACTGGCAAAAGCTTTTAGTTTGTACTGTATTGCTGTGGTCAAGTCCAGTCATGGTGACAGAGTGCACAGGGTTTTCCGATGTGTCACTGTCATAAATGATACCTTTAGTAGCAAAATGGAAAGGTTTGACGCGGTAGCTGTTTGGTGTCACTGTGGTTACTATAATAACACCTGAACCTTTATTTTGGTGCAGTTTAACTCCAGCCACACCGAGCTCTGAAAGCAACCTAAGCCCCTCACCCTTAAAACTCACCTCTCCACAAACTCCTCTTCACCTGGAGACAGACGCTGCCGACGGCGTCACTGAGCTGCCTTTCCCAGATGTAAGTGGACCTTTTTTTTAAACCCTGCAAGCTGTACATTATATCTACTGAATATTCATTTTTTGTGGAATGCTAGTATTGAGTCTGCACTATGTAACTTTTTCCGGTTGGAGATCCGTCACATGCTTGTCTGGAATGTTCCACAGTATGACATTAAGCAGCTCTCCACAGACCTGACCTGTAACTTTGTCAGGTGTGGTCTCCGTGAAGATAGAAAGACACTGTGAAACATTCCAGACGAATTAATGACATCTCCATAGAGAAAAGTATTTGATGTACACCTCCACTGGAAAAGTTACACTATTCGCATTTAATGGTATTTTATTTTGATCCAGGCTCAAGTTACTTTTCTAGACAACAGTGCCCAGCGATCCCGCGCACAGTTGGGCAAGAAGCGAGCTCCCCGTACCCGACCTTCCAGAGTCATTAAACGGACTGAAGGAGCGGCTGAAGGAGCGGCCTCTGACGACTGGCTCTACAAAGACTCCACAGGTTAATGCATATGATTATAGGTATAGCTACATACAGTAGGTGAAGTCATTTTGTGCTACGTCCCTGCGGTCCATAAGAATATTTGCTGTAAAGTATATGGGCATATTAAAGGTGCACTGTGTAACCTTTGTGCTCGTTTCTATGGATATGTCTGAATGTTCATATTATGACATTAAACAGCTATACCTAACATGTATTAAATTACAGGTTGTTTTAGAACTCAAAATACCTAGAAAAACAGGAATTCTGACTGTAAGCAGGATCGTCTCTCCACAGATCTGACCTGTAACTTGTTCTGGTTTAAGCTCTATGAAGACAAAAATGTTTAATACCATACTGTGAAACATTCTAGACAAAGTAATGACTATGACTATGACTAAAGTAATGAATATTTTGAATATTAGAAAATGCAAGTGCAATTTTAATGTTTGAGTAATATATTATCAATTATCCAAACGCAAATTGTTGCTTGAACCTCATTCTAATTTCCATGTCTAATGTCTTAATTTTTAGAGTAGTTAAAAATAAATGTAAAATTCCCTGAAGAATTACATCTATTTGATCACACTATTACAATGCTGCTGATTTGAAATATTATAGGTCAATAAGCAATCATAGAGAATAAAAATATGCGTCTTACAGCATACAGCTATTTTTACTTTACATGTTCATAAACTAACATGACATATCCTGTTGCAGAGGAAAAGGTTGAAACTAAGAGTGAAGACTCAGACTCCGAAGAACAGCCCAGAGGATCTGACACTGGTCCCACAGCCGCCCCCTCTCAGCCTCAGAGGGTCGCCCTGTTTCCTGGCATGGATCAGTCTGCTTTAATGGTACAGCACTAGGGCTGCATTAACTCATGAATGATTAATAGCAATTGAAATATAAATGCATTAATCAGCGCATATAGCCAATTGCAAAGGCAGCAATTTTTGAAGTACCATCATTTCCTCCACAACAAAATACCCATAATATCTTAATCTGCATGAAAACCATTAACCCATAGATCTGTACAAACATGTTCTGAAATGTGATTCTTCAATTATTTTGTCAGTTCAAATCGAATCGCAATCACAATGCTTGTCAGAAAAAATCTATTTTATTCCCATGTTGTTCAGCCCTAAACTACACAACTCACACGCATTGTCTGGTTAACATTCAATCAAGTACAACTAATTCTAATTAAGTGTGTAAAAACCCTCAGTCATCCAGATAGAATCCATGGCAACAGCAACATAAATATGTCAACTGGACAAGAGTTTATTTGGTCGAATACGTTTTGCACCTCATCCAAGCTGCTTCTTCAGAACTGAAGTTGACACATTTCTATTTCTATTTAAATATTATTACTTTTGTCTAAGAAAGTTGTTTAGTTTTTGTTCCTTCAAATGTTTGCCTGTCTTGTAGGCCCAGCTAAAGAAAAGAGGTGAATCTGACAATCAGACAGATGGTTCTGCTCCATCTCAGCTGTCACGCTCTCCCAAGTCCCCTTTCCTTCCTCGGGCCGCTCGTGTACTGCCCCCTGCTGGTGGAAAAGAAAACGGGTAAGTACATGTTTGGCATAATACATGGGCTTTTGAATTGTTCAGTTTTAGAAATATGTTGAAAATCTGAAATGTGTCTGTAGTGAGGAGGAGTCACCCCAGTGGCTGAAAGAGCTGAAGTCCAAGAAACGCTTGAGCCAATATGAGAGTGAAACCTAATACATATTCAGGTTTGTTGATTATAATAATTACAATATGAAAACTACATTATTGTTGTTACTGGTCATTATCTGATTAAAAAACGGATAGCTGAAATATGGTTCACTTTTTAATCTTTTAAAATTGAGCTATCAAGCAAAATACAAAAGATGTAACTTGCAGAATGCTGTTTTGTTAATATTCTACTCATTTTGTCTTTTTGTCTTACAGATTGCCTTAACAGAGAATATATTTTAAAAAAGCCTTAAAAATTTGACCCGGGATCCAGGAGGGGTAACTATTCTGCTGCTCATGTGTTTTACTTTTTGCTCTGGTTCCGCTGAGGTCAAAATAAATGTGCATGGTGCCTTTTTATATGAAAAAGTCTTGTGGAGAAATCATACAAAGACAAACATGCATCTACCTACTCTGCTCATCTTGTCAATGGGAGAATCTTGGGATGGACTGAAAAGCATAAATTACATAATGGGACCACTACCACACCTCTTTCATGGGACAGGCTCATTCTGACGGACAGTTTAAGTTAATTTACTTGAGTACACTAAATAATGTATGTGCATAATAGTAGTTGTTGGTTGCGGTCTTACAAACATTGCCATAGGATTACATTGAAAATAGAGAACAAAAATCACCTGTAGACGTGATTGTCTGCGGGCCTGTATCATATTGTATGTTGTAATCATGAGATGTTATATTTGTATCAGAGTAAATAAAGTCAAAGTTAGTTTTGAATGAGCTAGATGCAAAATATTATAGATTTTCATTTTATTTTGTAACACTCCTGAACAGTGTCAGTTGCTGCAAACTGTATATTAATTTACTTTTCTGAGATGAAGATGGATATGAGATCTACATGGCCAAGTGAAAGTACATCTGTCAATCATGCACACTCCTTGCTAGCACAAACTTTATCAATGAAAAAGTGCTATTTAGTTGCAGCTTATCACTAATATTAAGCCATAAACCCACTCCAAAATATTTTCTGGTAACCTTCAATCTCCAAATTTTCATCTTCAATTTCTCATCTGCTTTCTCTTTCAAAACTCTGCAGTGTCTTTGTCTTCTATTCATGCATGCACAATCCTTTTTTTTAATCTTTGCTCATATCACAAGCTCTGAGTGAAGTGTGGCCTGTACAATATTGGAAAAATAACACAACTGTATCAATGGCATTATTTGGAAATAACATGGCTTGGAAGAATTGGGATGGAACAAGATCTTGTGCCACAAGATTGTGTGTGTGTGTGCGTGTGTGTGCGTGTGTGTGCGCGTGTGTGTGCGTGTGTGTGTGTGTGTGTGTGTGTGTGTGTGTGTGTG
>KN496462.1:0-12187 GCA_000787155.1 Scartelaos histophorus | reverse complement strand
AAAAAAAAAAAAAAAAACTTTTTTAAATTTACTGAACCATATCAAATCAATCTGAAATATATTGTATGTTTCATACACCCAACCTCAGAATAAATTAATAAAAACAAAATAAAAAATAAAAAAAAACATAAAAAAGCCTCCTGAGTTGACCATTCTGTAGCTTCATTTGGCGTCCTGTAGGGGGAACTCACTTGTCGTACTTGTCCATGGCGCAGACCCACTTGCACAAGCCCTCTGCTGCAGTGGAGGCTGTTCGGATCTTCTCTGGGACAAAGTCTGGGTTGGTGATGTATTTGCTTCTAATGATGCTCATGTATTGTGGGGGAATGTTGTCCTTGTCGTATTCGTGCAGACTCTGGAGGAACCTCATTTCTCCCAGCAGCTTTTTAGCAGGACCCCAGAAGTCCGTCACCATCTTTCCAGATCCGGATGGGTCTGGGACCCGGTCCGGTTTGATGCCCTTCAGGATACAGATGGCCTCCATCACCAGTTTCACTGCAGGAGGGGGACTCTTCATAGCCTTCACCACTGTGATGTCCTACAGATGAGACAACTCATGAACTGGAGCCAGGGTTTAATCTTCCTTCAATGTGGCCCTGTCCTTTCACAAATAAATATGCACCCTTACACTAAAATGGACATCTATCCCGCTAGCTACTGCTGTGTTCTAAACTGCAAGCGAACGGGTGCGAATGGGCTCCATCGTCTCTGGCTCCAGTTCACTTTGAATTTAAAAAAAACATCTCCCCTTTCTCTGTACCTGCTCCTGTCAAGCTCAACGCTCTGACCTTAAAATGTTTGTACTCTGCATGATCCTTGTAGTTTATTTTGCTATTTTGTCTGTAGATCAAGAAATAATCAATAATAATGAACCAATCAGGCACCTTCTTTCAAAGTTTGCTATGATACAAGCGGTCAGAGTTCCAGATATGGAAAGTGGGTAAAAATGCACTCTATAACTGCAGTCCACTTCTTTATACAATATGTGCATGTTTAGTTTATTGAGTTTATTCTTACGGGGATCGTGTACCGAGCAATTAATCAAAGAAACATTGAGAGCTTTAACATGCACATCAATATCCCGGTTATGGCAGTATTCGAGATACTCTGTTGCGATGAAAAGAGTGAAAGGTGTAAATAATTCTCATAAGACTAAGCACAGAAGTGGAGCATGATGAGCTTGTTGTAGACTATTTTGGACAAATGCCCACTAAACTTTATGTAGCCATATTTGGGATATTGCATATACTTACCACAGTGTCCCAGTTACTATCAGAATTTCCAATATACAATATCCCTGTTTCTCATAAGCCGAATACTGGCTTACTGTGTATACGTGCACTATGACAAAACCACGATACTCAAAAAAAACCCTTTACATATAAACCCGAGTGAAGCCCCGCCCCTTTACATATAAACAGAGTGAAGCCCCGCCCCTCCATAAATAAACATGTCCCTGTAAAATGCTCCACATATAACCTGTGTGGTGAGAGTGTTGAGCGCTTCCAGAGCAGACTCCAGGATGGGCATAGCCTCTGCCAGATCTGCGTTGCACTCGTCTTTGATCGCTTTAGCCGCCATGGCCTGCTGGTTTGCAATGGCTTCGTCCACCTTCACCACCTTCTCGGTCTCTGCCACCTCCACAGACTCGTGCTCAATCACCACCATCATCTCGTCCACCTCTTTACTGGCCACGCGAAGCTGAGGCTGCAGTGCCTCAAGCTCCACCTGCATGGATGCCACCTGAGATGCTGCAGACTCCAGCTTCTCCAGACCCACTTCGTAACGCCGCTTCATCATCATCACATCACTGCAGGGAGGAGCAGGAACACAGAACTGAACACAGAACTGAACACAGAACTTAACCAGGACTGAACCAGGGCTGAACCAGGGCTGAACAAGGACAGAACCAAGACTGAGCTAAGACTAAATAAAGAGTGAATCCAAGGCTGAACCAGGACTAAACCAGGACTGAACCAAGACTGAACAAAAACTAAATGAGGATTGAATCAGGACTGAACCAGGACTAAACCAAGATTTAACCAGAATTCAACCAGGACTGGACTAAGCCTAAACCAGAGATGAACCAGGACTGAACCAAGACTAAACTAGGGTTAAAACAAGGCTAAAACAGGGCTAAAGCAGGGCTGAACCAGGGCTGAACCAGGGCTGAACCAGGGCTGAACCAGGGCTGAACCAGGACTGAACTAAGACTAAAGAGGACTAAACCCAGACTCGACCAGAATTAAAGCATGACTGAACCAGGATTGAACCAGGATTAAACCAGGACTGAATAGGACGAAACCAGGACTAAACCAAGACTGAACACAGCAACGAACCAGGATGGAACAAGGTTTAAACCAAGTTTAAAACAGGATTGAACCAGGACTAAACCGGGACTGAACATAGAACTGAACCCTGGTTTAGTCTGGTTTGGTCTTAGTTTAATCCCAGTATAATCCTTGTACAGTGTTGGTTTAATCCTGGTTTAGTCTAACTGCACTCACGCTCGTTTGGTCTGGAGCAGGGTCTTGAAGGTGGAGATGAGCTCCAGGTAGGAGGTGGGGGTGACGTAGTTGTGTCGCTGTAGCTCAGCATGGAAGCGCTCAGACAGCTCGATGGTGGAGGTGTGGAAGCTTTTGCACATGTGGATACAGCCCTCTCTGGTCTCCTCTGACATGTCCACATCCTCCAGGAATCGACTGGCCACTGCTTGCAGAGCGTCCTCCGGCCATCTCTGGGAGAAGCACAGGGGAACTAAAAAAAAACTACCTCCTACTATCTGTCATTAAATCAAATTATTACATGTATTGCAAAAATATAGACCAAATACTGATCAAACTTTTCACCTCAAGTTCACCAAAGAAAATATTTGGCTTTGTGTGTACCTCCAGATCTAAACCAGGTTTATAACATGTCTATTCCAGGCCTAACCTAGAACTAAACCAAGTCAAAAAGTGGACTACATCATTTTCACTGTAGTACACAAGAAATGATCCAAATGGTCTAGAAAGTGGATCAAATTAATTGTAAATAAGCTAAACCCACAAACGGAAGAGCTCCTACTAGAAGCCTACCTAGAAATCCTACTTGAAGGAGCTCATGGACCAACAGTGGTACATGCAACACTGACAAATGAAAAACAATACAACTGAAACGATGACACTTTACCCATAAAAACAATTTCTAGATGCACAAATATGATGAAAAATCACCATACATAAAAAGCATAATGAAACATATAGGTAGTTACTTCTACGATCTATTTTTATCTATAATGAGTCATAGAGGTTATTTCTTCAGTCCTCCATAGCTCAAATTTCATCATAAAACACAAAATAACACAAAGTTCCCCACCAGTGTAAAGAAAAAGTACCATAATAAATATTGACCACCAAAAATGATTGTTCCATCTGTCATATACTGAATGATAAATTGATATGCAGTGTATTTCAGATGTTGCCGTGGGCGCTGCCTTGATCACTGGGGTTGTATTATTTTGCATGGGCCTGTTGGTCTCAATAGCAAAGTTCTGTATGGACTACCAAACTCTCTTACAGCCTGCAGAGAATAGCTGCAGTGTGACTTTTTGGTCATGATCACTGAACATTTTACACAAATTAACTACTCATGTCATTTTTAAGTTTAACTTTTCTCCAATTCTCCATTAAAATGAATGGGATTCCTTCTAAACTAAAAGTGCCAGCACAAAAAAAGGTGTTCCTCCCCATTTAACCCAAGCTCTACATTTTTGTATACACTAAGCAATGTCAGATCGGGAACTGTCACTTCTGATGGTGATCTGAGGTAAGAAGCACACAAAAACTGTGTTTCTGCTTTTTATTTGTCTGGTGGGGAGCTGTCTGGATATTTCAGATATCTGGGTCACATGACGATGAGTGACATTCAGAGAAAGTACTGTAACTGTATACACTAGGAAATATATTGGCATGGAAATTTCATATGTGTACATGTACAGTAGTATAAGTGTGAACTAGCTCTGTTCGAAGCTTACTGCACACCACTCTTTACTGCCCCCCTGTGGTGCAGTTACACTAAAAGTAAATTCAAGAAGCTGCACACAGCATGTAATTTCAAGTCCCTTGATGGACAAGTGCCAGTTTGCTGTTTGTGCACTGAATGAATAGAATTGTATTGTACAAAGACAAGAAACTTTGTACACACAGAATGAAGGCACAAAGGCACACAGAATGAAAATATAAATGTTTTAATAATGCCTGAGCAGAAAAGTGTCAGGTACATCTCTGAACTCTGGAGGCACAGGAGGAACTGCTTATATGGACTATGGACTAGTTTGTCTTCTGTTCTATATGGACTCCTGGAGTTTAGAATGACACTTGACTGACTGATTGATTGAAAGTGCAGCTTAGAAGCACTTAAATGGTCAAAATGGTCATTTTTATACAGCGCTTTTCCACCTTCAAGGCTCAAAGCACTTTACATCAAGGGACCACCCACCCACTCACACACATTCATACACCAGTGTATGCAGACATCAGCGGCTTGCCCAACCTCCGCATCAAGAGGACAAAAGCTCTACTAACTGAGCTACTATCACCCCCCTTTAGAGGCAGCAGTGGGTGGGGTCAGTAGTACTTCCACAGTCCTGACGTACCTGAAACCAGTTTATGGTGCAACAGTTGATGAGTGCGGGGAACCTGCGTAGTCGGTCCCTGAAGGCGTCTCCGATGGGGCTCATGGCTAACACCACATGGAGCTGTGTTTTGCATCGCTCCAAAAACAAGTTGAAGAGAGACAGAGGGCTGCCGTCCGTCTGTTTGTCTCTGTCTCTCTGTTTGTCCAGCACTCGCATGCGCTCACAGATCTCCTGCTTCTCATCCAGCGCAAACAGGTTCGGCACCTGCACCACAACAATCACAATCACACATGATCATACTGATAAATCAAAAACTGGGACACTCTCAGCTCGGGGTGGTTGGTAATAATAAAATTGTGAAATGAGTATGTAAGGAAAATTGCTGGCTACTCAGTCAATCAGTATGGTCGCAATTTCTTTGTGTTTTGGTTGTTTTTAAGCAGCTTTTCTGTTGACCAGTAATAAATTGGTCAAAAATAGGGACACTTGGGACATTTTTTATATAAAACTGGGACAAATCAATAGTTCTGGATAAATCTGCTGGGCCAAGGGACACAGAGCTCAAAACTGGGAATATCCCGGATAAGCATTAGCATTAGCAAACTCAAAAAGTTGTAAGATAGTCTGAAAACTCAAGAAATAATACAAAAAAGGAATGAAGAAACATTTTCAGGAGACTGAGATCAGTTCGAGCTTTCATGGTCCTCTTTAGGAGTTTGAATTTCAACAAAAGGTGAAAGTGTGACTAACTTCAACAAAAGGTGAAAATGTGACTAACTTCAGCAAAAGGTTAAAGTGTGACTAACTGAAAAACTGTAGCTAACGCTTATTTGAGGAAGCACAAATCATCTCACCTGTTGTTAGAACCTGTTGTTAGATCTAAGTCAGTTCTTTACGGTCAGATTGTGTTAAAATAAAGCTCAGGTTAAATCTAACAAGCCTCAGATAGAGCAGTGCTTAAATTCAGCATCACACCCCCAGGGAATGTTGATGACATCAGCTGCATCTAAGATTTAAGCTTTTTTTAAATTTTCACCTCTCCAGTGTTAAGCAGATTTCCGATGTCCTCCAAGAAAGACTCCATTTTGATTTGTGAGTCGGTGAAGAGGAAGACGCCGTGAGCCTCTCCCTGAGTGGACTTTCTCATGATCATCTTCAAGTCGTCTCTCCACTCCAACATACTGTACGTCTTTGAGATCTCCACCTGGAACACGTCAAAAAAACAACTTGGTGTCAAATTTCAGCTGACATTAAAACACATACAGTATTTTTCGGACTATAAGGCGCATCTAAAATCATTACTTTTTCTCAAAAATTTGCAGTGCGCCTTATAATCCAGTGGCCTTATGTATGACCTTTGGTTGTGTTTACTAACCTTGAACTGATTTTATGTTGTACACATTACGGCTAATAACGTATTACTCCGCGAGTCAGGAGGAGTAATATGTTGGCCGACATATAGGGCAACTGTGCAACATACCGGTAGTTCTGCCGTGTGCGTGTATAATGATCCCAAAATGCACCTGTTAAGAGACATGCACCATGCAGATTTCAGGTTTTGTATTTTTGTGATAAAACTGAACAATATTGAGAGGGATCCGGGCATGTTTGATGCCGAAATCACCCAACTGTTAAACTTGTATTTTTGTGTTAGCTACAACTGAGACTTATTGCAAATTACCTGAATAAAGTTCGATTTATCTGGCACGCATTTTGCGCCTCATAATCCGATGCGCCTTATGTGTGGACAATGACAGCAATTGACATATTATTTGATACTGCGCCTTATAATCCGGTGCGCTTTATAGCCCGAAAAATACGGTATATCCCAATGTGTCAGATGTCCTCCTGTCCCCATGTCCCCCTGTGTCCGTGTGTGTCAGGTGCCCTCCCGTCCCCCTGTGTCCCTGTGTGTCAGACTGAGATTGGGACAGGTCAAATGTCTCAAGTGAATGTGCAGATGTTATTATACTCTCCTGTCTTAAATGTCCATAAAGATGTAACTACTGCACCTGGAAGAGCTCTGCCTCTGCCATGTATGCAGCCAACCGTGTGAGGGACTGACGCCCGCTGCCGCCCACGCCCACGAGCAAGGCGTGTCCACTGGGCTGCTTGAGGATGCGCGATATCCGGCAGACATGTTCTATGGCAAAGCGGAACAGCACCAGGTTCATGCGGGCCTTACTGACGTTGTTGTATTCTTCCAGATACCCTTCCACCACCTGCCGCAGCAGGTCCAAGTTGAAGACCTCGCGGTAGTTTCTGTCGTCTCCTTTGGGGTCGTGGAAGTCACAGAACATGAGGCTGCGCAGGTCATCCTCGGTCACGGTGCCGTCCTGGTCCTGGTCCAAATGCTGGAATAGTCGATGGAAGTCGTCCTTCATGTGAGACTTAAAGACCTCCTGTAAGTGAGACACGAGCCACGAGCGATCTGAGTCATGTACCAGACGGTCGTAGTAAACTCGCAACACCTGGAACAAAAGAGGAGACATGCTTTATAATGTGTCACCTCACAGTTCAAGTAATAGTTTAAAGGCCATATGTTATGCAAAACTGAGTCGTTTTTGTTGACTCTTCATGTTAGAATGGCATTACCTCCTCAAAAAACATACCTGGAGTTGTATTTTGTTTCATTTAAAAATTTTTAGTAATCCTATATTATTAGCCTGCCAGCCTGCTAGATTTCTCATGAAGAAGTAGTTTTCAAGTTAACATCTAACTTTTACCTCTTGTTTAATAGAGATTGTCAATTCCGGGCTGAAATTATCCCAATGATCTATCTAGTGAAGGTGTATGGAGTTTAAAACACACAGCACTTCCTGTATTATCAAATAACATCACAAGGTGTTTGAGAACTCAGCAAGTGTTAAAAATGTGTGAATGAAATAAAACACAACTCAAAGTATGTTTTTAATGATGAAACAACATACTAGATCAGAAAATATTGTAAGTTACGCATCCACACACAGAATTGAGTAGTTTTAATGGTCTTGATGAACAGGGCACTTCTTTTTGTTTAATATGTCCCCATCTGAGTGAGGGACACATATTTTGGGAGCACTGTCCCATACTGTCCTCACCTCGTGCACCCAGAGGCGTTTGATGACCGCTGGCTCGCTGGTGCTCTCCGGCCTGGACAGACAGATGCCCTGCACCACTCTGGATATGTCCCTCAGGTTGAACAGGTAGTGGGATTTGGCTGGAGTGGGGAGCAGGTTCTTAGTGGCCTCCTGGTAAACAGACATGGTGCTGTAGACCAGGTCTGATGTGAGCGCAGAGAACTCTTTGGGGAAAGAGAACCTAGAGAAATAAAGAGATCAAGGTCATATATTTCACCACACACCAGGTTTACATCTGAATCAATAGATACAAAGACATACTGAGGCGTAGCAGCTGATGCCGTCAATATTCTCTGGGGGTGTAATGCTAACTATAGACACTGCTCTGTCTGAAGATGTCACTCAAGATAGACTTAAATCAGATTTTTATTTTAACACAATTTGCCCGTAAATAATTGATCTAGTGAGAACTACAGCAGGTGAGCTGATTTGTGCAAGTCGCTCTGAAATAACATTATAGTAAATGAACAGGACCATCAACCCTCAGTAATGCTCACAGTCTCCTAAAAATGTGCCATTTAACTCCATTTTGTATTTTTTTCTTGAGTTTTCAGAACATTTAAAAACTAGGGCTGTGTTTGCCAATGAATGCATTGTGTTACCATGGTAACTGCTGAATATTCTGCAACAGAAATACATGTAGCATGTAACACCTCTACCATATGAATAACTGTGTAATAATGACACTACCTGTTCACTTAAGCTGATGGTTACAATGACATAGTATATCTATAATGACCAACATTACCGTATGGAGAAGTGCCAGTGAATGATCCTAGAGAAGATGGTGTACATGGTTTTATCGTCAAAGTCATTGATGGTCACTGTGTTGAAGTGACGCATGAAACGAGGGGTCACTGGGTTACGACCTCCTCCTGAAAGACAGCAGGGACATTCCATCAGATAGATCAAAACATGAATCATTCTCAATGTTAGAACCACACACTGTATGTATAAATAAAGCAGGAAAAATCATGGCCTCTCTGTGCTGCTGTTAGACTCGTCATTTTAGTCATTTTAGTCATTTTAGTTTGAATTAACCTGCTCTACATGATGCTGAGGTTCTTATTTCAACATGTCTTTGTCCTAAATTAAGATATGAAGATTAATAACAGACCAATTTGGTGTTTGCTTTTTTCCAGAGTCGCTCCCACAAGCGTTACCTTCAACAGCCTCACTCCTGATTCATTCTTTGGTTTCATGTTTTTAAACATGGTCACTGGTTGCAGATTAGCCGCTATAACTGCTACCACTTCCACTTGTGGACTCTAACGAACTGTGTGTTTGTGCGCATGTGAGAAGTGAGAATTGCTCTGAGAATGCTGCAAATTAATTGCCCTCTGGGATCAATAAATTTTTCTGAATCTGAGTCTAGCCTCGGTGAGTTTCATTTGGCTGGAGCAGCACTCACTTTGTCCACTTTTTTAGACAGTCTATAGTTGGAACTAAATTAACTTGCTTTTGTGGTTTTCCTGAGTCCTTGGTTGTCCCTATTTAAACTAATTTTACTCCTGTGTAAAACCATGTGTAGCGTCTCTCCTCTCTTACCTGGAGGCCCCATGGCACAGATGATCTGGATGTCCACCAGCTGGATCATGGAGCAATCCTTGAGGTCGTACCAGTTCCAGTGGTCTAACCACTGCCTGAGCAGTTCCACTGGAGGCTGGGCTCCGTACACTTCTCTGGCCGGCATGTTCACGTCGTCCACAAACACCACCTGGAGATGTCAATGCAGGTGAGGTAAAGCTACATAACACAAATCAATATAACTGCAGACTACATATGTCATAAAGGGGCTGTAGCTGATTATTTTGTTAGCTTTATGATAACATTAAATTCCTCTGTTGGTAAAAATGCTTAAAAAGTCGTACTGAATAATGAGGATGTTCGGAATGTAAGTGAGGAACCACTACATACTGTTTAAAATGAACTGGCTTCACATTTTTAGCAAAGCAAAAATCAGGTACAGCACTTTTACATAAAAATATACTGTGATATGTTAGACCCCACTGCATAAGGCCGCTGTATGCAGGTTTATTTCAACATGCTGGGACTCTGGTGCAATACCATTTTTCTGCCAAGTGGGGGTCCAAACATTCCTTTGCGGCGTTTGTCCAGCTTTGACATGATGATGTTCTGAGTTTGAGCTGCTGTGGTCTGAGCCGAGAAGTTTATGAAGAGTGGACTGTACACCTCCTTCTCCACTTTATTCAACAGGAAGTCCTGCACAGACACACAAACACACATACACAGACTATTATAAGAGCTTAGTGTTCTCTTAGAATATATGATTGATTGGTCTGTTTAATCAAGGTTAGCCCTGAAGAACGTCCAGTATGCTGATATGGTCCTAACTTACCTGCTTACTCTTGTTTAGATCTGGTTCAGTCCTGGTTAAGTTTTGTCCAGTTTAGCCCTGGTTTAGTGCTTAGTCCAGACTCACAGTGATATAGACGCTCTTGCCGGTGCCTGTGGGCCCGATGAAGATGGTGGGTTTGTGGTGAGTGATGAGCAGCTCCATCAGAGCCATGTAGCGCACCGTGTTCTCTGTGGGGACGATGATCTCATTGAACTGGCTGTCTTTACCAATGGGAGGGGCACATTTCAGCTCCTCTGTCCACAGCTGCCACCGGCCCACACCCTGAGCAGACGGGGTAGATTTCGGGTGTTAGAGGGTGAACTGATGAAAATTCTGCCATACACATACATTTAGAACACCAATAGCACAGTGTCACTGGAAAGCATCATGCAGACACTACATTTACCTGCATGCCAGGAAACCAAATAACATTTTGGTCACAGTTTTAGATCAGCAGTGACAGACTACAGTCTCTGCACTGCATATTAGCACATGCTGTTTCATTGCCTTGAACCGCTACATTAAAGTGAAAGCAAAAACTTCACAGTGTTTATTTGTGTGGTGGAGAGCAAATAACTTCTGAGAAATGCAATCTGTAGAATGTCTGGACACCAAGTAATCAGTGTTAATGAGATGTCACTTGTTTCTACCATAAGTATGACTATGTGAATCATGTCAATTTACTAGCAATTATAGCTGCAAAGTTTTAGACTAAACACTATCAAACCCTTTGCAGCTTCCCTTCACACCTATTCAGTTCTTTGACCTTTGACCTGCTGCAGACCGGAACAGGGGTGATCTGACATGTTTTGGAGCAAAGACAATCTGAATTTTGTTGTTTAGCGCATTGGGAGCTCTGTTCATGTATGGGTCAGTGATGTATAAGGATTTTTTTAGTTTTATTTTGTAAAACATGTTAATCTAAGTTCAGAGTAATATGAACATGATATTGAGATTCGAAAACATGAGATTTGAAAAAATTGACATGCTCGGGCAATATTTGTCTGAATATTATGGAGGAAATAGCTATTCAGGAAAGATGAAATATGATGTGGGACTAAAAACACTTCCGAAAATATGACAAAAAAGAAAGAAAATAAATTTGATTAGATTTAGAGTCAAGTTTAAAAATCAGCAGACCACATGGCATTTTAACACTTTTAAGTACAAAAAACATGCAGAATAACTAATGATTTGTGAAAAAAATAATTTGGTTCCATGGAGGTCAGATGTACTAGAGGTATGTGGGAAATTATTATGAATTTTTTACCTTTTTAACTGAAAAAATTGCAATTGGACAGGCGACATGTCATTGACCCGTATACATGGTGAGTGAAAGTACCTCTTTGATGAAGCAGTACTGGTAAACAGTGCCCTCTTCAGGCAGAGGCACAGACAGAACTTTGCAGGCCTTGGTGTTGGTTAAAAGTCGATATTTGGTCTTGGTCTGAGTAGACAGGGGTCCGATCAGAAGCTCCCTCAAAACTAGGTCAAACTTGTGCCGACTGGACTCATCACAGCTAGCACCGAGCGACCACACCAGGCTGAACACAAAGATGCCCTAAGACACAGAGATGAGGGGTTAGAGGGGAGGAGTTTAATGAGAGGCAGTTGTTGCTAACTTTAATGTCATGGCAAAACTCTACTCTAGTCTCTGAGAGCTGGGGAAAGTGCTTATAAACTCATAGAAGTGAATAATTACAATGCTTACATGACATAAGGTAAATTAGTAAAAATCCTGTGCCTTTAAAGGTGCACTGTGCAATTTTTGTGGTGCAGGGTCCGTCAACTGCTTGTCTCCTTGGAAATGTTTCTGCTTTGCCTTGATTATTTCACAGTATGGAAATAAACTTGGTTATCACAATGGAGACAAGTTAATGCAGACCCGGGCATTGTGCAGTTCCCGGGCCACATATGGACCTTTGGTTGACTCTGACCGGCCCCTTTAAGCTAATTTGGAATGACAAAATAAACATATTTTACAATAACATTAATGGACTAAAACTGCTGTTGCTTTTATTTTAGAGGTTTTTATGACATATTTTGTAAGTGTCTTTGAGTGTCCAAAAATACACTATATAAGTTTAATTA
>KN496461.1:0-17914 GCA_000787155.1 Scartelaos histophorus | reverse complement strand
GTGTATGGAACAGACCATCCAGGCACTAATGAGGACAGGGAGCCAGCCAGGATCGTGTCTCCGTCTCCTGCCTTCTCCCAGTGCTCTTCCCCGAGGATCCATGGATGTATGAATGTAAATAAGGCTGCCATATTCCAACTCTACAGACAGGATGGAGACCTGGGAGAGGAGCCAGAAATGGGGAGAGCAGAGAAAAAAAGACATGAAGGAGAGAAGCTGCTGCTTCAGGGAAAGTCAGACTCCTGCACAACCCCAAAAACAGAATGAGATGACAGGTCGGCAGAGTTATTTGGAGTTTTCACTTGCATTGATTATGGTTTTGTGGCTTTGATATATTCACATTTTTGAGGAGGTTACAACCTTAAAGGGACCATGTTATGCTATTTTCTGATCTGTGTTATAATGTTGTCTCCTCATCAAAAACATACCTGGAGCTGTGTTTTGTTTCATTTACACATGTTTAAACACACAAACGCTGCATATTTAGGCTGTGTTCTTCTATTAAACAGAAAACACTCCATCTCACCTTGTGATGTCATGTGTTTCAAACTAAAGCTAAAAAGAAGCTATTAACTTGAAAGCTACTACTTCAGAACATCACAATGTGGAGCAGAGTATTTTGAGCTTTGGAGATGAAGACAGACTCATAATGCTGGATTATTCAAACATGTGAATGAGACAAAACACAAGTCCCCGTCTGAGCAGGTCACATTCTCACGAGAGTCAATGTTGAGTAATATAGGAACTTTAAAAACAAGTTATTTGATGAATTCCACAACAAGAAGCAAAAAAGGTTCAGAATCATTGCCAGCTCTGCATACTGCCATTGTGTCATTGTGTAAGGCACTTGATAAAATCATCCCTACATGAATGTCTCTATATTTCAGTCTTTAATGTAAATTGAAGCAGTTTATAATGACTGAAATAATGCAAAGAACTGTGAAGGTTTTGGTGTCACAATCACTAACAAAAAGTTCATTGTAAATATGACAGAGTGAATAAACATGTGTTGATTAAAGTGGGGCATACAGTGTGTGCACATTGCCCTGGTTGCAGCAGACTGGGATCATTGTTTGTGATTGTGCAGATCAGTAGGAGCCTGCTGTGGCTGTGGGAGTCTGACACATGTTTGATGAGTCTCACAGTGAAACTATGGACTGAATCTTCACCTCCACAGACTCAGACTGGCAGCACCCACAGAGCCAAAGACAACCCACCGACCGCCACAACAACACCCAGCACCCACCAACCAAACTCAAACTGATGAAGATGAAGAGGCCTGTCAGTGCATCATGTCCACATTATCCTATTCTGGTGGAGCAGATAGTGGAGACCTGGACATGGAAGAATCTGAATAAACTTATGAGCGTTCAACACTGTAGATACTGTGTATATGTAGGACTGGTTCTGTGAGACAAAAAGACTGTACTTGATCAATAATTTTCAAAGATCAGATCATTGCACTTCTATTTTAGATTCAAGACAAAACTATGTCATTATTATTTGTGAAATGAGGTGCAAAACTTCAGATACATGATGTTTAATACACAGAAGGCTGGTGATAAAGTACACAGGAAGTAGAGTCATTATCGCTAATCTGCAGCTTCACACTGATGTGCGCTGCATGGATGTGGATTTGTTTTATTGGTTGTTGCCGTAGCGTTGCTGTTGTTTGGTGATTATGATCTGACAGAGAGAGCAGCTCAGAATCAGACTGACACCACATACACAAGGCTTCAAATTCACATACGAAGACACAGAGTCGGGTCACACCTCCTCGAACTTGGGGAGAAGCAAATTGCAGCTGAAATTGGGAAAATTCTCCTGTGGTGTGTGGCCTTTACTGATCTACAAGGGAAATTATCGTTGTATTATATCATTATTCTTTGTATTTCAGCCTGACCATGTGGATGACATATGGTCATGACATATTTTCTTTTTAAACTGTCAATGTCTTTGTGCATTTTCAGTGAACAATAAAGAATTTGAGAGTTTAATCTCATATTGCGTTATGAGTTCCTTTTTGCTGTATGTACTTGTAACATAGGATTTCATCCCAAGGTTTCTGAAGTAGTATTACAATACTTTGTACGGTTTGTATAATTTCCACATCCTTGCCATTTGTTTCATCTGTCAAAATGCCATCACTATAAATACTATTTTGTCTGGCAGCCTCAGTCAGGCTTTAGCCTTGGTTAAATGGCTCCATGTTTTGGGAAGATGTGTTTTTTTGTACCTTGAAATCTGAGTTCAAATGCATTTCCTTTTTCATTTTGAAGACATGAAGTTCTAAAAATATTTCTTAAAGTTTCAGTAACACACACGTTAATACCTATGTGTATGTTTTATTGTCACCTGCCCAGTACTATCCAAGAGCCTTACGTAACAAAAGCCTTAAAAATGTAACAATATTCTCTTCATGAGGCTGTCAGAGGAGACAGGGCCCTTTAAAGTCTATGTGCAGGGACACTGTTGTGCAGGTGTGAGGACACGGATCAGGTGGACACACTTATTGTTGGCTAACAGTTGTAATGCGGTCGCTGGGATGCAGTGTCACAAAAGCTTTTTGTTGTGTCACAGAACCTTGATGGTGCGCAGTTTCCGATCTCTGGACTCACATTGTGTTTGAAAACATCCCCAGGACAGGCCAGGGGGGCTCCCAGCCACAGCTGGGACAGAGCGAGAGACAGAGCGAGACACAGCGAGACACAGCGAGACAGATAGAGACAGATAGAGACAGGCTGGGACAGGGGGCAGGCCTATGTGTTTTAGGCCTATACATCTATAATATGTTCTTATGGAATCACAATGAGAGCTTGACAACTTGTTTACTTGAATTGTCAGAATAAGAATTACTTCAATTCATCCAATTCATTCTTTCTGTTACACACATGCAGCAGACCAGACCAGAAAAAACTGTGAGTAGCAAGAAAATTACAATGAAACGTTAGTATGACAGTATCACAATAAACAGTATACAATTAAACTGCTGTTTTTCATAAAACAAACAAAAAATAAATAAAAATAAAACATATATAATACCATCACAGGACATTTCCATGTATTGTATGTACAATTTTATAGTAGTGAGAAAGAAATGTACAAACTGAATTTTACAGTTTAATTATTTTAGTATAATTATTATTTTCTTTATTTATTTATTTTTAGTAATTTGCATATATTTGTAAGACCATATTATTATTATTTTTTTATATGTATTTTTTTCCATTTACTTGTGTTTTAAATGTTAATTATGTAAAATGTGACGACCCAAACCTGCATTAGCATTAGCCTCATGCTAAAGTCCTGCTGACACACATGAGGCTGCAGCTGAACTGGCTCCTCGTCTTCAGTGTGTGATGACACGAGGTGTTGACAGAGCAAACAACAGCGTGGAGCCATTCCCATGGTGTGAGTAGCCGGGGCCTGCAGGCTGTACACATCACACACACACAGTTCCCATGAGCACTTGCTGCAGCTAATTGCACGTTACCTGCACTAGGATTAGTCAAGTGAAAATAAGAGCTGTTTACTTTAGGAAATACCTGTCATTTAGGCACAGAGACAACATCCACCGCACGCACTGGAAGCTCCTAAATATTACTTATAACCGCAGCAGTAAAACCATAAGCCTCCTCAGCCTCTCTTCTTTTTGACAGGCTTTGTGTGAATTTTTATAATTGTTCAAACTATGGGTGGTCTGTTTACCGCTCTGAGCCTGTTGCAAAATCACAAATTGAATCTATGGATTTTAAAACATGCAGGATAACAACAGACTGAGTCAATTCTTCCTCTTCACAGATTTAACTTTTAGCAATTCAAAGATAATTGTTTCAAATGATCAAGAAATAATAACACCTATTTAAATATTTTTTCATACTTAGTCCTAATCTCACATCTATTCTATTCTAATCTTATCATCTGCCATGTACTAGTAAAAAATCAAAATGATAACTTTAAAGTCTTTGGAGAAACAGCAGGCTTCAAAGCTCCATATAGCCTATTTCTACTCAAGTAAAGCATTAAGAGCATTAAGCCATGTTATAATCTTATTTCATCAAAAACATACGTGGAATTGTGCTATATTTTTTCACACATTACAGTTTATTATTAGTGTGTCTACAAAGATGTGAAGATGTGAAGTGGTAGTTTTCCAGTTAACAACTACTTTTTATCCTTTAGTTCTGCAGAGATTATTCAATTATCTAAATGATTCTAGTGAAGATTTATGGACTTTAAAACACGACAGAGAACTTCTTGAGTGTTTGAACGAACTGAACTCAGCCTTAATATGCAGGTTTTGTGTGATAAAAATGCGTGAATGAAACAAACTCCAGACTCCAGATGAGGAAATAACATTATATCATAGATCAGATCAGATCAAATTGCATAAATAAGGGCAGTTTAAAATTGATTATAGAAAAACTAGTTATGATCTGACCACACACAGCCATTTCTGACTTTTATGACAAAGTTCCCATGTTGCAAAATGATCAGCTCGTCATATTCTTCCTTCCTTTTTCAGTAAAATGGAATCAACTTAACCAACACCTACGCAATGTGCTCTGCTGACTCCAACGCATATTCCCAAACTACACCAAAAAAAAAGCAATGGATTTCACATGATGTTTATTCCCCCGGTCTTCATCTTCCTGCACAGAGCGAGTGGAGAGATTGGCTTGGGTTGGACCCTTTTCTCATATCTGGCTCATTTGAAGTGTTGATAGGAGCGCAGCCACAAAAAGCAGACTTAATAAGCAATTTAGAGCTTTAAACCCGGTCCACGATGAAACTTTAATGATATCAACACAAATTCACTGTCACATAATCTGCTCTTTTTAATCACGCTTGCGAGTCTGTATGCGCATAGCTGACAAGAAAAACAGGCCTAATCCCCCTGATTGACATCTCCTGTTAAATTGGCTGCACGGGAGACGCACTGTAAAATACGTCAGGGTATTAATTAAGTGGATTTTCTCCTCTGATTTGAAGTCCTTTTACAGTGTCTGGTCTCACAGCGGTGTGGAGACAGAGAGGCGGGGTGCAAAGAGGTGCGGGTCACTCACTGGTCACTTGCGTAATGGGATAATGTGTGTATGTGTGACTAAACCAGGGGCTATGTATGAAGGGATATTACAAGAGCCTGGACAGGGCTGAGGGTACGTGGGATTATTATGATGCTGATGGATAGGGGCAGGTGCTACTAAGAGCCCAAGAGTCCAAAACTACTGCGATCACTGGTGTGTTTATACTTCAGTGACAAAGGAGCTTAACTATGACCCCCCCATTACTACAGGAAGTAAGTTTTCATATCAAACGTTACGCAATTTTACATTATAATGTCGTATTCTCATCGAAAACGCATGTGTTTTGTTTCACTGACACATGTTTAACGCACAAACCCTGCATACTTGTGATATCATCTGGTAATTCAGGAAGTGCTCCACTGTGTTTTTAAACTCCTTACACCTTCAGTTGAAGCATTTGGATCATTTCAGTCCTAAAGTTTTCAACCTCTACTCAATAAAAGTTAAGAGAATTGGAGATGCAGACAGACTAATAATAAAAAGTCACTAAAACATGTGTGAATGAAATAAAACACAATCTCCAGGTATGTATTTGATGAAGTGACCATATTATTAGATGGAATGCCAATTTTGCCGAATATAGGACCTTTAGTTTTTGCCATAAACTGTACAAATAAATAAATAAATGTTTCAAAACTTTCTCAGAGCTACTAAACTACAAGACTACATCACTACAAAACCTATAGTTGAAACTTTATATAAACTTTTCACCAAATTTTGTTTAAAAAATGTGAATATGAGACTAAACATTGCAAAGTTATGGACATCAAATACTCTCAAAAAACTCTCAGTATTTCAATATTTTTAGTATACAGACAAAATAAATGGGAAATTTGTCTCCACGAAAAGAAAGAAAACAGGAAACAGACGGAAGGGACACGGTCAAATGAAAATGTATGCACTAAAATCCTGAGATTTAATAGATAGTAAAGACAAGGATCTGACATCACACAGTGGAATGTAGTTTGTTTAAAAATAGTTTTTGTTGGTCATTAAGTTCTTTTGTAAGGGATTAACTGTACAAACTTTCTTAGAAATCTTCTGGGTTAAAGTTCTTTCAGCTGACAGCAGCCGTCTAGTCAGTGTGGCTGAATAAACCTCCTCTTTTCACACCAAAGGAGGGGAAACCAGGTTAGTTTGTGCAGCACTGGGAAAGACTGTGTGACACTTTTGGTTTTCATTAGGCCCCAGAATCTATATTGACCATTAGATCATAACTCTAACAAACTAAGTCAGGCTTTACAGTCACGTGCAGTGTTAAACTTTCAGAATCTGTATGGTTTATTTAGTGTAAAGATGTTTTTGAACCCTCCCACCCCCCTGCCTCTTCAGATGGTATGCTGTGATACAGGACAGTGGACACTATCTCTGCAGGATCTCATAAAGTGTAAAGTCTATTCTGAGCGGGTGGCACACAGCTCAGGTATGCTGTGTTCTGCTGTTATGTTTACAGCTGCCAGAGCAATCTGGTCTTTGTGTTTGGGCATGTACAGGGACACCAGATACCTCTGCTTTGTTCTTCTGCACCGGCTCTTAAGATGTGGAGGATTGACTTCACAAACAATTCAATAGTCAAATATGTCAAACTATTCAAACTATTTCTGTTTATATATTATTACTTGTCAAAAATATCCTGATGTAAATTTGTAATAATAATAATCATTCCAACTAAGACTGTGTTTGTCGAAGTAAAATAACAACTGTGACCCTTTCTACAGTTTTTTTCTGAAACCGACGCCAGTGATTTTACTGCAGTACCGAGTTTATCCTGTGCAACACTGACACCCAGTGGTGAAATTGTACATTGCGCCAAAAGCTCTTGAAATTTCCTGGTATGTGTTAAAAGGAAATAAATTCTAATAAAATAAATACAAATATAATATGTTTGTATTGTGTGCATTTGAGACGTAGTTATATTTTGTGTATCTTAAAGAGTATAACTATTTTAGGTCCATATACTAATGAATAATAACAGCCAGGGGGTCTTTATTAGATTATGGAAGATATTTTATTTCAGATCATATTTTCCGCATATAAAAAGCTAAAGAAAAAATGTGTTATGTTGTTTTTTTCCGACAGCTTATGCTGCTTTATAATGACCAGCAGGTGGAGACAGAGTCCTACTTTTACTCACTGTTTATTTTCACGTTTTCTGCACCTGCTGAATGAGAGCGCAGACTGTTTGTCCTTGTAGTGTTTCACAGTGGGACTCTTGGTTTTTCTCTAATCTTGCCCAGAGTGTGAGTGAAATAGAGCGGGGTCTGGATCAGACCTGGCCCCCCTCTCTGGTGCACGGGGGTCTGGGTGAAGCAGTGATGGACGCGGCACGGAGGCAGGGGACGGGGGACCCGGGAGGATTTATGGTGGTTACCTTGAAGCGGGGGCAGTTTGGAGGCAGATTGCAGTGAGCTCCACATGATGAAACACCGGCCTGTGTGCTGAGCTCTGACCCTGTGATGGAGGAAACTACAGTGTGTTACACGCTGCACAACACATGTGTACAGACTTGTACTTATATTAGTGCATTAGATTGTTAGAAGGGAATGATGTGACATTTTACTCTAATTAAAAGGCCAATATTGCACTTTCCCCCGTCATTTCCTCATCAGAAACATGGGGTTGTGATTTGTTTCATTTACTCATGTTTAAAACTGAACCAAGGATTATTGGGCACAATATTTCAGAGTTGCATATTATTGTTGTGTCTTTGGACAAAACCGCCAACAGTGAACACCCCTTTACTAAACTAGAGTATAGGAAAGGTCTTCCTTATGGAAACGTGTTGAATCACTGTTATTGTCATTTAGACATTTATTTTAAAGCAAAATACACACTGTAGTATGATTTGAAACTGACAAATACATCCCCATGTAAACAGTCCCCATCAGTGGTCAGTGAGTTGTACATGAAGTCCAAGAGTAAACATGTTTCCCTTCTCCCTGAAGCTGCCCTGGGGTCTCCATCAGCCAGGGCCTGATGTGCTGGAGGTTTGGTGAGTGTAGAGTTGATCTGTGTGCTCAGCCCCAGGGGGATTCTCTGCTCTCTGATTGGCTGCTGTCACGTCTCTCTGCTCTCTGATTGGCTGTGGCTTGGAGGTCAGTGTCTGTTGATGAGGTCAGACACTCCACACCTGGACTTGTATTGATGCGAGGTATGTGGCCTAAGGGTAAAAATAACAGGGATTAACTTGATTTATGTGCTAAATTCTGAATGATTTTCGTGTTCCCCATGGAGTACATAACATGGAGTACATTCTCTAGGCTACAGATGTTCTACACAGGCTTTAAAAGTGTGAGCTATGTGTGTTGTAAAGACATCAATGCAAAAGTATGGCTTAGAAAAACAATAACTCTGTGGTCATACAGCCTGTCAGAGCCTTCAAAGCCTGGTCTGGACAGATCTCTGCAGCTAAGCAATGCTGGGCCTGGTTAGTACTCGGATGGGAGACCCCTGGGAATACCAGGCGCCACAGTGGGACGCCAATGGAAAAACTTTGTGCCCTTAAGCACTTCACCCACATTGCCTCACATCAAAGTGGTGAGTGTGTGTGAGTGTTGGTCATAGGGGGCCGATGGCACAGATTGGCAGCCTAGCTCCAGTCTGCCCCAGGGCATCTGTGGCTAGAATAATGGCTGACCACCAGGGTGGAGTGAGTGAAGAATGCACTGTGACGCTATATTTTGCTATTTTGTCCATAAATTAATTCCTATTCCTATGTTTGGGACTCCAGATTCACCCCTTATGAGCCTTGTGAGGTTTTCTTTATGTATCTATCTTTGAAAAATGTTTCTTCCAGTATCGTTACACTCTGGGCACATGTATAAATGTCTTTCTCTGTTGCATGAATACACTCCAGTGTAACTATCTGACGTGTCCACTCTTGGTCACTCTAAACTAGCCTAAAATGAATGAAACCCTTTTTGCTTTGAATAATCTTAACATCTATTGTCAAACAGTGGTAACATGGGATTATATTGGATTTGAATGGCTTTGCTCTCCTCTCTGCACCACAGTAAACAGTTAACCTTTCAGCTGGTTGTGTGGGTGTTCAGTGGGCAGTGATTTATCTCTGGTCAGATGTAATCACATTTGGGGATATTGTGTGTGATCAGAGTAAAGCTCTGATGGAAATGCTGCACTTTCATTACATCGATTACGCGCTGATGGTTTTAGTCAAGCTGCCACAGATTTTACAGATTATGTCACGCAACCGCAGCTGTATTCTCAACCGTGTCTGCGCTCAGATAATGTGTGTGCTTTTCTCACTGCATATTTGCAACCTGTACATGAAGAATATCACTGTTTCTGAGGTAACAAGACAATACACTGCCAAAAAATCCACAGATAACAGGTAATAAAACTACTACTGACCTTAGGTAATCAGGAGGTATGAAGTTTAAAGATCCTATATTATGCAAAATTTACTTTGGTGAGATTTTGTTAGAATGTTAATCATAAACATACCCATAGTTGTGTTTTGTTTCATTTGCAAGTTTGAATTTCTGGCCTTATAAGTCTGTCTGCACCTCCAAAGTTACTTAGCAGCTTCTTTTTACATTGTGATCAGAAGACAAAGTTGAAATGATCCATGATTCAATTGAAGGTGTCTAGAGCTTAAAACACAGTGGATCAGTCCCTTATATTCCCTTTTACCTCAATATAACCAGGACCAGGCTTGGTCTGCAGTTCATTGTGAGATGTGAGTATGTTTGTGGTGTATCCTGAAGTCACCGTCCTGTAGCATCTTTCTGAAGGTGGAGGTGATGGATGCAGCAGATAAACCTGAGCTATTTCCAGAGACTGACAGAGATTAGAAGGATTAGAGCGGCCGACTGTGAGAACGGACAATACCTCGTACTGTAGAAATGTGCATGCCAAGAAAATATGGGCAAGGAATGTTGATTATAAACTGTTTCATTATTACTGTCATTCTGGACCTAATGGTGACACAGAATTGACTACTGAGGATTTTAAACCATGTTAGAATGTCATTATCTCATCAAAAACATACCTGGACTTGTGTTTTAGTCCATTCACACATGTAAGCACACATATAAACTCAGAATACCCTGTTCTGCTTTGTGAACATAACATAATATAGATTAGGACAGCATTAGTTCTTTCTCTTTTTGCATTTTCAGGGGAATTCTGGTGTTGCACAGGGTTTTCAGTTACAGACTCACCGCTACTTCCTGTATTTTTGTACTTTTCTTCTCAACTTTTTACCCACAAGCTACCACGTGACTGATGCAGAACTGCTAAATATACACCACATGTACATGGACAAAAACAAGCAATAATTAGAAAAACATGAACACTTGTCGTCTGTACTTCAAAAATTTTATGTAATATTACATTTATTCTAACACCTATAATAAACCTGTACAAAAACGTGGGTATGGGTCTATGTTTTGATATGGACAGATTAAAAGTGTGAATTTGGATGACGACAAATTATGCGCAAAATACAACTGGCAGCTCTGAATGTTTGAGCTGTTTAACATCCACTATTCATACCCAATGACTGTATTTTTGGACTAATGTAATGGTAAAATAGAAGCCAGCTTATGTGTTTGGAACCTCACTTCTGTCCAGAGTTATTGCCAAACTTTAATTTGTTTGTGCTTGGCTGTGAGATAAGGATTAGCAGGTCCCACTGAGCGTTCTCCTCCACTCTGTTTTCTGTCAACACAAGCTCCACACTGAGCTCTGTTGTATTAAATTTGGAGATGTTTGGAACACACACACACACACACACACACACACACACACACACACACACACACACACACACACACAACTCTACACACACACACACACACACACACACACACACACACACACACACACACACACACACACACACACACACATTTCATTGTTGAGCGTCCTGGGCCAGAGCCAAGAACCTGCACCAGTTGAATTATTTCCATTCTCCTTTACAAACCTGTGGAATACAACAGTGTAAGTGCAGTTCATTCAACCTGCTGAAAAAAATTAAGCTTTGCAGTTTATCCTCCATTTTATTCATCCATTTGTATAAAACAAATACAGGATTATTGAGTGCTGTACAAAAGGTGCTCTATTATTGAGCAGAGCAGGTGTAGAGAAACAGTTTGGTTGTTATTGACATGGGGCTGCCTCTGACGTCACCAGACGTGCTGGCCCAATCATGGTCAAGTTTTCTCTCACGCACACGACAAGCTCTTGTAGGCAGAAAAATAAAAGTGTGCAGACGGTGTAACTTCAATTCATTTGCAAATTGCACAACCACACGTACTAGTGAAATACAAATGCATTATATATTTCTGTAAACATAGAGTATTTGGATAAGTCTGCACTATAATGGTTTTGTTATTGACTGACTGAACCAATAAAATGTAATAAAATCAAAGCAGAGCAAACAATGAAGTGTGTTTCACTGAGCAAATGGACTTTAGACATGTGCACAAAAGAGACACACAAACAGTGAAATTAATTACTCGCAGTATCACAGGAGCATTAAAAGGACAATGAGACTACATATAAACAACCATGTTTTACATTTGACAGTTATTAGGACATGTTTTTTTTATTTTGTCACAATGGTCTTTAAACTTCTGTGTGACATTTCAGCCAAAAGCTCAGAGGAGTCAAGAAGAAGAAGACAGCAGTGATAACCTGTTCTTAAGACATTGCAATATAAACACCATAATGAAATATGTTTTTCTATTGTAGTTTATTTTCTGTCTGAGGTCTCATGCAGTGAGACTGTATAATGTCTGCCTGCCAATAATGTTTATAAGTGTATTTAAGAAACTATAGTTTTCTGGCTGCTTCAAGGACAAAATGCATTGTATTATTACCCATGATCCTTCACTGTAATATACAGGATATATAGGATATGTAGGATGTGATGATCTCATCTGAAGCCCAACTATAGTGAAGCTTAATATTTGTCTGTGTAATAATGATAATTACTATGACAACCATTATCAATAGGCTGTATTCTAATGGGCCTTTTGAAAGCACCATTTTCCAAAACTGGAAACATCTTAATAATGCTGTGGTCAGGATGAGGTAAGTGCTACAAACTTCAAGGTCACCCCACCTCATTTTAGCAGCAGTGTTGCGGTTCATTCACAAAATGCGTAATGCGTAAGTTTATTGTGAAAGCCGTGGGCGGAAGTGCGTGTGCGGAGCGGGCGCTTGTCGCCCTGAGCTCAGTGGCTGCAGCAGCTGATAAGAGCGCTCCGTGCGGGACTTTCTCCTCCATCACTTCCTCCTCGTGAGCGATGTGCAGCAGCGGGACGGGGAGCAGAGAGGAGCTGCGCCCGGGACGAGGCACGGCACAGCGGCCACACAGTGGACAGGAGCCCGGGGTCAGGAGCGCGGGACCAGCCTGCAGAGCGTGCACCCCTCACGGAATACAATGACGCCCTCCAAAGTTTGCTCGTTACTTCTGGTGACATATGGACAGGTTAACTTTGCGCACGGAGACGCTTTGCTTGGTTTGCTCACACAGACGGGGCCATGGCGCGTTTTTAAAACCAGCTGCTCTCATCTACGCACTGTACATGGATGTATTATGAAAACGGATTAGGATACCGCCCCCCTTTGCCCCGTCTACTGTTCGACCTGTGGACAATCGCGGTACTGCAACGCGAACGATCCCATCCAGCGCTATTACTGTTTTCCATCAGATATTGTACTGCAATGTATGTACAACTTTTCAGAGTTTGCCTAGATAACTTACAAAATGCTTGAACATCACACTTTCTATAGTACAATACTCTGAACATGGATGGTAATGGTGGATGAATAATTATACAATGAAACTGATAAAATGGGACAACCACAAACTTTTATAGTAATGAAAAACTTATTTGGCTCAAAAGGCCTTCATTAATTTTGGGGTGAAACGTTGTCGCCCCACTTATTACCTTATAACAGACTATTTGAGGATTTGATGGGGGCCAAACAGAGCAGCCCTACAGCCAACCCAGCTGCTAATGGCCGGACACGGGCGTACTCGGGCTCGGACCTGCCCTCCAGCACCAACGGGGCTGGAGTGAGCAGGACCTCTACTGGAGGGATGAGGTACCATGCCTACGGGGCCGCTGGGGCATCTGGAGCAACAGCAAGTACCAGCAGGAGCAGGTATGGTGGCCCTGAAGGTCAAAACTGTAACTTAAAAATACTTCCCAATTCAGGAGGTTAAGCACATGTCCTCCTAACCAGAGATCTGCGTGTTCTGTTTCCTTCTTGGGAAATACATTTGAGTAAAACGTATTGCTCTGTATCTGGGTCTTGAGTGCTCAGAAAATGTCTGTTTCCACCTACCCCCCATCCCTGCCCACTTTCAAATACTAATTTGCCATTTTGTGGGTCATGCACATGAAAAAATGTCATGTAACCATTTTTAACATTAAACAAAACACCTAAATGAAATTCCATTGCTCTCTAGAGTGAAATGCAGCTGGAAATCACACCAATTTTAGACCAGTTTTACAGTTTTTTACAGTGAGAAAAAATGTGAAATGTGAAAACAAAACCCCACCCCCACCTTTTAACCAACTTCTAAATCTTGAACATTGAATATATTCCATGTATCTCCCCTTCAGGTCCATGGGAGGCCCCGGTGCCCGAGCCCAATCCGGCATCAACATTCCCAGCAGCAGTGGGGTGTACAGCTCCCCCGAGTCTGCAGGCAGCTCCCCAGAGGAGGCGTCTGGGGAGAGGGAGGGACGGTCTGGCACTGCAGGACAAGAAGGCCCCCGGCTGCTCATAGGATCTCTACCAGCACACCTCTCTCCTCATCTATTTGGAGGTAACCCATCACACGGCCTGTCACCATAAGTACTATATTGACTTACCATTTAATATATGAAAGCTGGAGCAATGTTTTTGGGGCGCAGTATTTATCATGGGTACAGTTTTTGTTAAAATGGGGATAATTTTGTCTTTTTATGTAATAAGGTAAGATTTGCACTGTAGACTGTAACTTCTATGGATAATTCTGTGATTTATTTTGTTGCATCTTAGGTCTTTTACTGATACTGTATATTTAAAATCAGTTTTCTGGGATTCTCCTGCTTTGTGTCAGTCGTATAAAGTAGTTTCAGCTTTATTGTTTATTCTCTCTGTAGTGATATATCGTGCTTCAAAATTGTGTCTCGTGACAGTGGTGCCCATAAGGATGTGGTTTATTTATCCGTACTCCGAGCTGGTCAGTGCAGGATGGAGGCTTCGTGTTTCCACAACAAAGGAAGGCCATCTGATGTCAAGATATTGCGTCATTGTTGTGTTGCTTTGTTTTAAATGCATTTGATCCAAAGATGCCTGAAGTGAATTATGCCATAGGGCTGCATTGTCTTGTGCTCATAATAGGTTTTGGACTTAAAGGAAATGGCATTAGCGATAACCAGCCATTGATTCCTATCTGCCCCGGAGGTTATTGATATGTCTGATAGAGCTGGAGCGTCTTGGCTTTTGTATTGGATCACTTCCTCTTTATAAACACACAGATGTTATTGTGCTGTTACCTGGGCAGCCACAACCACATGCTTTAAAAAAACTTTACAAGGATGAGCGGAGCTGGAGCGGTGTCCTGTCTCCATGATTTCAGAGAGCGTTTGCGTCAAAAACATGGCTGCTTATACATTAAAAAGACAAAAATCGACGTAAAGAACTGAAAAACAGGTCAGATTTTTACAGATTCAACAATCGAAGCACGAAATTATTACTTATTTCAGGTTTTAAATAAAGTGTTACTAGATTTTTGGAAAGGAGATCTCTTTTTTTGAGAGACATGTGATACAAATTAGCAGCTGTGGTTGGACTGGCTGAAGTTAAGAAGGAGGATTTTCACCCTCTGTTGTTGGCTTCCAGTTCCTTTTAGATTTTAACTGAATGTAGAAGTGGTTGGTCAGGCAAATTGTGCACGGAGAAGAGAGAAAAGTGAGTCTGGTGATTTGTGTTCAGAAAGTATGGAAGAATATATAATGTAGAAGAGGGATATTAAAAGATATGGCGTGAGTAGTGCATATAAAGATGCTGAGACTTGGCCTGGCAGACAAGAGGCCGAAGAGGAGATTTATGGACAGAGTGAAGGCTGTGGGTGTGAGAGAAGATGATGCACAGGATAAGATGATTTGCTGCAGTTTGAAGTTGTAATTTTACAGCTAGTCACTCTTTACAAACATCAAGTAGAAGCACAAAGACGTCCTCAAATCAACTCTCAATATAGAACATATGTTTTCCATTTTGCAACAAGGGATCAGTGAAGTATTGGTTCAAATAGCAGTATTGGTGATATTGTAAGGTTTTTCCCGAATATCGGTATTGTCAGATGTTCAAAATTTTGCAGATATTTTGCACTGATATTTTTCTAAGCTGCCCTATGTGTATGATTCGTAGTTTGTCCTCCAAACTAAAGTGTAAATATTAAAAAAAATAAGCTTAAAAAAGCTGTAAATGAAAAAAAAACATTTGACATTTTACAAAAGTAACATAACATACATTAACATACATTTGTGGGTCTTGCTATGGGCTTTAAAATAATAATAATTAATTAAAAAAAAGTTAATTGGCCGCAGCACCAAGAGGAATCATCCATATTGTCTTTAAAAATGTCCATACTGGACTAGGGTTGTTAAAAGTCTTTCAAATCTGAAACTAATCGATACTACAACTAGTACTCGTTTGAGCAAGTATCAGTTCTAAAAAAACATACATTCACAGACCACAGATGATAGTATACGCCTACTATGGAACTACCTGGCCGACTGAAGAAATAAGATATGAGGTCACACGGTAAAAGAAAGTACTACGATTTAATGTTGAAAATCACATTGTATTGTCTAAAGAAAGTTATGGAGTTGGATACTGAGTTCACTCTAGCCACAGACGTCATAAATACTTGTGAACTTTTCTGTGCTTTTAATATGGAGTAACTTATCCCTTTTTGTGTAGTGTAGTCATGTTCTTGTCAGGAGAGAATAAATGATATCTATGGAAAATGAAGTCTCTAGGTGTCCAAATAGGCTCAGATCTGCTAACAGTTTGGGGAATTGCCTGTAATTTCATAGTCATTAAAGCAGTGAGTGAGCCCCATGTGTCTGTGAGACAAGGGCCCTCTCATGACTGTTGGAGTAATTACAGCTGCATTCTCTAACTCTTCAACCAACTTTTGTTAAAGATCGTGACATAACCAAGCCAGCCTTCCCTCCAAGCTTAAAACAACAACTACTCCCCCTGTTTTACAGTCTGTGAGGGCTGTAGTGCTGCACAATGAGGCAAAAACACATGGCTATTGCAGTGTTAACACTGCTTTATGGATGACACTGAGACCCTGCAGGTATATAGGAAACAGTATCATGTTATGTTTTCTTATAAAAATTACATATTTAATGGTACAATTTTCCAAAATAGTGGTCATTGTAAACAACTCCAGGTTAACTTTAGAGAAGTCTCTGATCTGAGGACCATCACTTTCAGAACATGTTTGCAAAGGCATAAACAACACGCAAAACATGACTTTTCTATAAAAGAGGATATTTTGTTCTTTGCAGAGAACATTGTGTTATCTAAATAATTACAGCCTTTGCAATTTGACAATTGCACTGACTCAAAGTGCAATTTTAATTCAATTGTGATATATTCAGGCTACAAAAATGGTTTAGACTCTAATCAATCAGTTGCATTTCAGATACGTGTATGTTGTACATACACGTATCTGTGCAAGCACGTACTGCTTCATTCTCTGACATCTCTGTTTGATAAATTAACAATTTTGTGAAGTCGGCGAGATAACTGTTGTTGTGATTTTGGGCATACAAAAAATAAATTGAATTGAACTGAATTGAATTGAACTGATTGCCATTGGACAATATATGTGGCAGGCTTAAAGCAAAATGCAAACTAGATATTTTTGTGCTTCTTTTTAAGGCTATTTAACATTGTGCGTTTAATTATTGTTTTATGGAATTTCAAAGAATAAGACATCACCACTTTCAAGATGCTAAAAAAAAGATGTATAAAAACGCGCTCATATTTGTTGCCACCAGCCCGAGCATGCAGGGCAGTGTGCACATAGTGAAAGTCAAAAGGCAGAGGGCTGTTAGGACATGCACAGACGCTGGAGCTGAGAGAGTGAGATCCTGTGATACTGGCCTCCTGCCTCCTGCTGCTGCTGCTGTCTCTTTTATGGCTTCGGAGTGTGACAGGCCTGACTCACAGTGAGGAGAGCCACATGGATAATTACTACATGGACTTATCATTCAATGTAGGAAAGCACGAACAATATATTTTGGGGGGTGAGCATTTATCATGTATAGTTTTTCTTTGGACTACTGGGAATTTTTTTGGTTATATGATAAGATTTGAGCCATTACCAATGCAAACTAAGTACTAAAGTGTTTCATTCTGCTATTTATTTATTGTTGCTCATGTTTTTTTAGTTTTTGTGGTTTAAATCTGTTTTGCTGTCCGTAGTTTCAATATTATTTCTTGTTTATATTTACTTTACTTTTACTGTCTGCATGAATGTTTCTAGATCCGTGACCAGGCCTGTGTAATGTGTTGCTGTGCTGCTCTGTCTCTGCTGCTTTAGTTCAATGCAGGCCAGACTGATCGGCTAATTAGCTGCCTTCATTAGGGTGGGATGATTTGACCTCCAATCAATGCTGAGATTAATAGAGATGAATAGATGTGTGACCTAGGCTTGCTAGTATAGAGGCTAGAGTAATGGTATGAATCAAGGCTGAACAATTTGGGAAAAATATCTAATGGTGTGTCTGTGTTTTTCGTTTGTAATTTATGTTCATATATTATTTTATTTTATTTAT
>JACN01033347.1:0-20910 GCA_000787155.1 Scartelaos histophorus | reverse complement strand
TTTATTCAATTACAGATGTTTTTATTATACACCCACCGTTACTGTGAGTGGCGCACCGCTCCACAGATCTGACCTGTAAGATGGCCTGTAATATGTATTAGGTAGATTGTATATTTGTAATTAATGCTGTACTGTGCAACGTTATAGATTCAAGCAGAACAGCAAGAAAACGTACACATTGCACTTTCAATCGCTATAGTAACAGCCCTAATTTTCATCTTTAAAAAAAAAAAACATGAACACTGACAATTGCCTGTTTACAACAACAGCATCTCCACATAGCGCAGACATAAACCATAAACCATAAATCACGACATATATATATTCCACCCTCTTGTATCTCCTCCTCGCTACTTCCCTTATAACAATTGTCAATAGCCTCACGCGCGCTCCACTCCTCAAACCCCTCAAACCTACTGTCATGGCCGCCTTCCCCCTGCTTTCACATGGCATTACAGCGGCCCACAGACCCGCACCGACAGAATGGACCCGCTTTGACTCGGCCCTGTAGGAGTTGTACGTATGCCTTACATTGCACTGCACATGGGTGGTGTTCTCATAGTATATGCACAATATGTGGGCTCAAGTAGAGAGATCGAGCAGTGTGCCTGGAGCGATGTCCAAATGAAAAAAGTCCTACAGAATGGGACCACTGGGATGTACAGGGCATATGTCATGTTTGGTATTTGATAGCTGAATGCCGGGCGATCCTACAAGCAGCATGGTCACATTGAAGTTACTGCCAGCTGGGTTAAGGAAAGGAAGATGTACTATGTAAGATTAGGGCTGAATGGAAATAAAAGGTGGAGAAAGTTATGTTAAAGATGATGTATGAAGTTGGATTAAGTTACTGTGAATCAAAAACCTGGTCTATAATGCAACTATATCTTTGTTACTGAAATTGAATGATTCTAAAATTCAAGTACTTTAGATTTTTTGTTCAAATATACAGCAAAAAACTATACTTAAATTATTCTATATGTCTAAATAATAGTATTTAGTACAATAGTATGTAGTAATGAAATGAATATAGCAATATACAGGCTACTGTACAATACTGGAAAATTCTCTTGGAAAACGGCGCCATCTAGAGGTGTGTCAGATGCACTACAACACTTTTCCCCCTCAGACAGAGAATGCGCTTATTGTACACATAGAACATTCTCTAAATAGCCGACTATAAAAGCTGTCCGCTTGTGTCTAGGGCTAGTCACGCAGGGGTCAAGCAACGAGCTACAGCAAATATGTCTCTGTTATTTTTAGACAACACAAATGTGTATGGAAGTTTACTTATGTTAAAATGGGAAGAACTGGCTCACACTGTTGGAACTTCAGATTTTGAACCATTTACACATTTTAATATTTTAATCTAAAATTAATTAAAATATGAGAAATTACCTATTTTAAAAGTCTCCTTAATATGTTATAGACAAGAACTTTTTATATGTTTTGCGATTCATGAACAATAGTGACTTTTTAGTGACATTTAAAGGGGTAATGATCTTACAAAAAGCTGAATACATTTTTGCTAAAATAAATGTATAAAAATGTTAGTTGGTTTTGTACAGGGACAAAGGCTCTTGCAAGACCATATATCTACTAGAGTCATACACGCCTGATTAGGCACAGAGACTGATAAGGTCTTATCATTGACTGATTCCTCGTATCTAGTTCCTTAACAATTTACTTAATTGATTTCTGATTTAAAAAAATATATATAATGTGCCTTTATGCATACAGTTTATGTTTGATCTAATTGTAACTATAAGGGCAGCGTGACCAGATTTTCAAAATCAAAAACTGGGACATTCCCAGTTGGTCATGGTTAGTATTAATAAAACTGTGAAATTAGTGTGTAATTAAGGAATTGTTCTGAACTTGGCCCATTTATGACTAACATGTGATTCAGTCACATTTGTATGTGTTTTGTCATGCTTTTCTGTACTTTACTTTGACAAATGACAACGCATGCCTCTCTTTACTGTTGAGGGATCAAACTGACTAAAAATAGGGACAACTGGGACTTTTCTTGAATAAAACTGGGACAAATCGATGGTGTTGGATAAATCTACTGAGACAGGAGACAGAGTGCTTAAAACTGGGACTGTCACGAGTAAATAGGACATCTGGTCACCCTAAATAAAGGACATAAGACACACAGGCTATACGTGCAAGTAAGTAATTTAGATTATTGTAAAACTGTTTTTTTCAATATTTTTTACTAACTTATCCAGACTCCAGACAGATCATTCTAACTTCAGTGTGTATTTAAAACAATACTAGACTGTGATAAATGGCAGGGCCTCTAAGAGTGGCCCTAATTAAGTAAAGTTAACAGGTTACCAAGTCCAAAAAAGTCCGTTTATTTTAGATACATCCGTGTATTTATCATCACGTGAGTTTTACAGCTTTTTTACCTCTTCAACTGTCTGTGGTTATTCTTGCCCAAGTTCACAATAACGAACTTTCAACTGTTGTGGTTACAGCTGTTGTCTTATGACAGCTGCCTCTCCTCCAACTCGCAAGCGCCCAACAAGCTCGCCTCTGATTGGCCCGTTTCTCACATCAACACCGCGCCAGCCAATCAGAACGCCAGACGCTCCTTGGTGCATTGAGGAAGGGGAAAACATACACAGCTGTCTATAATCTGCACGAGAAGAAAACTATTAATCTGATTATTGTTGCATCTTCAAACGGTGCGTATTAAAACCGTAGTCTCGCTCTACTTTTTTGGTAGTAAGCGCTTAAATCCGAGGTACATCTGAGGTAGATTTAGCATGAGTTTAGCATCGGGCTAACGCGTAGGATGGCTGCGTTTTGCTCCTCGTAACATCCTTTCTGCGCGTAAACGCCGATTAACATACGCGCTCCGCTACTTTGCATCTTCGTGTGCAGGTTGTTGGTTTAATATGAGTCGTATGCACGGATCAGGTAGCGTAAAATGACCTTCTGTTGGTGCTAGCAGAGTCCCGTAGCCAAACAGTGAAGTGGCGACGTGTTGTACATTGAGTAGGCAATGGTGCAAGGACGGGGAGCGTCATCAGCAGGTGAACAGCAATGCATTTCAGCGCAACATTACAGGAAATTACCATCTATATTATTTTAAACAGTATCAGAGTTTTACATGAATACACCTCGGGTTGTATTCTAAAATAATTGCGACGAGGTGAAAATGCCAATTAAAAGTATGCCGCGTAATTAGGGTTTATCTAAGGTCGGATAAATCTGTGTGTAGGCCTGATCGTCACTCCTCTGCGTTATTACATGGGATAAACTCAAGAATGCTGACTTGGGTTTGTCGTTTATGAAATGGAAACTTAAAATTTAATGTTTGGTTCAGCGTTAAAAGGTTGACAAGAGCGTTTTAAGGTATTTGGCAAAGCTTTCCAAATGGTTACAGGTGCGTGTACTGCGTCAAATGAGGAATTCTTTCAACAGAAAAGGTTAAAATATTGCCAAAAATAGTATAACAAATTATCTAAAACATCCACATTTGATTTAAAGTATGAGAATAGATTTGGAGTACAGCACTAAGAATAATGTTAATTTTGGGTAAGGTAAATACATGAATGCATAAGTAAATATAAGTGACTTTGCATAAAGTTAAATGTTAGTTTTGCGCAATGTATTTGAAGTATGATGCAAATTTGGAAAAAGTGGCTTTTTTCCCAAATGATTGGCTCTCCCCATATGCCAGTCATGAACCTAATGTTTTCTTTTTTAATTTCAGAAAAACTTTGGATTAACTATATTGCATATTGGATAAAGAGAAGACATTGCAATGGTAAGATGTTTTACTATTTTCCTATATAGACAATAAACTAGACTACATAGAATATTATCTTGAACTTCATTAATTCTAAAATGATCCCGTTTCCAATATTACACATACACAGAGTGGCATGGTAATTAGCATTCCTACCTCAACACAAGGAAATCCCCTGTTTTTTTCCAAGACTGAGTGAGTGAGAGCTTTGTATGGAGTTTGCATGTTCTCTCTTTGCCTTTGTAGATTTACTCAAGATGTTCCAGTTTATAATATACTGCACTTTTATTATCACAGCATGCAAAAATTCTCAAATATGAATGGTTCAAGTAACTTATTCAATCCCCTCATTAGAAACTTTTGTGATGCTTCATTGCTAATATACTGACTGTTACAACTATTTATATGGCCAGTAAAAAGCAGGTTGTCTAATTACACAATAAGATAACTCAATTGATCTTAGTTTTTTTTAAAGGCAATTTGTTGCTTTCCATTCCTGCCCTTTTCTTGTTTAATATTCCTTTTCAAAACTTGCACAGGTGTGAACGAACATTAAGAAAGCAGATGATTCAGGCGGAACAGTTTACCTTTTCGACATTTCAATCACATTTCAATAATCTGATAAATCCAGATATCAGATTATTAGGTTATACGCATGTTTCATCTGTTGAAGTTACTCACATCTCTCTGTTTTTTCAGGTGTGACCTTCTAAGCATAAACCATGGCCCACTTCCACTCGTATGTATCAAAATACAGAGACATCAAGGACACTGAAGAAGATGATGCCAACCAGGCTCCAGACACAACCAAACCAGACCTCAGCAACAAAGATACGAAAACCCAACCGGACTGTTTCCCCTGTGCACACTGCGAGAGACGCTTCACCTGCAAACAAGGCTTGGAACGCCACATGCACATCCACAACAAGAAACCGGCAGTAGAGGGCGCTGTTCAACCTGATTCTTCATCTCAGTCGAATACAGAGACTTCAGAGGGGCATCACCCTTGTCACCACTGCTCCAAAGTATTCAACTCACTCATAAACAGACAAAGACACGAGCGCCGATTCCATGAAGTTCAATCTGAAGTAACACAAGACGAGAATACGCCCATTATAATCGACACAGACTCGCAACAACTTGAAACTGAACAAGCTGGACAATACATACTGGATATTTCGAGTAATATTTCAGAGAATTTGAGTTTTTTCATTGACGGGAAGCTAGTCTCAGCGAGTACATTGCAAGAGACTGCAGAGACTTCAACTTTAGTCAGCGTGGATGCCTTGATTTTGAACCCTGCCCAAGTTGTAAATGATAATAACCCTGATCTAACTACTGCAAGGTTCAAAAGACGAACCAGCACTCCCCAGCAAAATGATGAAACACCAGACGTAACTGAATGTAATTTAAGTGTTGAATCAAAAGTAAATCACAATTATGCATGCGATGAACAAGCGGCCAATGAAAAAGCAGAGTCTGTCGAAACTGTGAAGGAGCTGGAAAGCGCTGGTAGGCCTTTAGTGATTGGGGGTAACTCTTGCAATCAGAAACCACTTGATTTGTCCAATACCGTCAAACGAAGCGAAGACGTGGCCCTAGCTAACGCCGTGCTGGATTTAAGCGTGCAGAAGAAGAGCTCTGAAGACTCTGAACAGATGATCGCAGTTACTAATGTGAATGAACCAAGTAGGATTGATGGCGTAGATGGACAAAATACAAACTTCGTGACCGACTTCGCCATAGTAACGGGTTCAGATCTCGTAACCCCGGTGGAGCAGATCACAGACGGGCTCGTGTATGGACTTGCAATTCCCACAAACAGTCTGAACCCAGCTCCGACATCTCTAGCCCCCGTAACGTTGCAACCCACTTCACCGTGCGCTATAGCATTTGCTTCGCCCACTCTGCCCGCTACCCCGTCCTTGATAACCGTACTGGCACCGCCATCCCTCCCGACCCAACCCAACCAGCCACTTCAAGTTCTCACTCCCAATTTAACGCAAGAGCCTTTAGTTATTTGCACAGATAACAGTTTGAATGCAAATTTAAGCAGCACGATTACAGCTGCGAATTCTGCTAACCTGGTCACGCTAGCGCAACCAATGGACCCAACGCTGAACATACCAGGACATGTCTTCTTAGCCGATCCAATCTCTCTGAATCCACCCCTAGTTGAGTCTACCCCCGTGGCGCTAAACGATCTCAACTCCTTCAATCTTGCTAGCAACACCGTGCTAATAGAATGCACGATATCGCTAGAGGCGGCCGGGAGCGTGGTCCCCGCCGCCATAACGTTACAAGAAAATCAAGTAGAACAACCAACGCAAGTGCTGGTCAATCACATAGAGCAACAGCAGATTGTTTCCATGCCGGCAACGCCAAATGTGGATTCTGCAATAGTTATGTCGTCTGTTGAGGAATCAGTGATGATCTCTGCGGCGACAATGACAGAAAGTCCTAAAGCAACAGAAAATAGCGATGCTGAGCCTTTAGTTGTTGAGACAGCTACAACAAAAGACGACCAAGACCCGGATGAAACGATTACAGAAACGCAAAACGCAACAGGAATTCAAGAAGAAAAAGTGGAAAAGGAGGAAGATTTGGATGACTCCCAAGAGCAAACCTTCACCAAAAATTTCATCTGCAATGTTTGCGACAAGCTGTTCCACTCGATGAAGGAGCTCGGGCAGCACGTTGTGGACCACGCCGAGAAATGGTCCTACAAATGTGAGTTCTGTTTGCTTCTTTTTGAAAAACCATCCGATCTGCTTGAACATCGATCAAGCCTCCACGGCGTAGGAAAGACGTACGTTTGCAGCATTTGTACGAAGGAATTTGTCTATCTGTGTAACCTGAAGCAGCATCAAGAGGAGCTGCATCCAGGTCAACAGTGCACGCATACAGAGGAGGAGAAGGGGAAGCTCAGACCACAAAATTACAACAACTTCTCAAAAGACGATAAACTGAACGCGCAAGAGGAGATCAAAGTCGTCAAGAAGGAAGAAGCGGATGTAGCGACGGATGAGCTATTCACAACTATAAAAATATTGGCTTCTGATAACGGGAAACACAAAGGGCCCGACGTGCGAATGGGCATAAACCAGCATTACCCAAGCTACAAGCCACCACCGTTCCCCTACCACAACCGCTCACCAGCCGCATCGCACGCATCCGCCACCAACTTCACCACTCACAACATCCCCCAGACCTTCAGCACCGCCATACGCTGTACCAAGTGTGGTAAGAGCTTTGACAACATGCCCGAGCTTCACCAGCACATATTGGCCTGCGCGAATGCCAGCGACAAGAGGCGGTACACACCCAAAAAGAACCCCATCCCGTTGAGACACTTCGCCAAGGGGCAAAACGGCGTCCTGTCCACCACTAACCCGGCGAACGGACTCAACACGGAGAAGCTGAGCGCGGAGGCCAAAATGAAACTGAAAGTGCTCACCAAAAGACAGAAGAAGTTGGCGCAGAAGCAGAAGGCGATGACTTTGACGAGCGCAAGTCCCGCCGAGATGTTCGTGTGTCCTCACTGCAAGAGGGAGTTCACGATGCGGAGAAGCAGGACTAAACATATGGCAGTCTGTCCCAAGAAGCCCGTGGAGAAACGCAAAGACGGGATAGCAAACGAGAACGAAAGGCATCAGCTCAAAGCGCACGGGATCGATAAAACTAAACTTCAAACGTCAATGCATCACAACACAAGACTACAGACCGGAAGTGTGAAAAGACCAGCTGTAGAAGGCATTTTCTCCAGTAAAAGGAGTAAACTTATCATTAAAGAAACTCAAGAGGCTTCCCTAGACAATGAACTGCCCATCGTACGCACTTTCAACCCGGCCATGCGTCAGTACAGCCGGGTGCACCACAGCATTAAAGAAATCCCCATTAAGATCACCATAGTAAAGCCCCAGCAGCCCGAGCAGCAGGGGGAGCGCCCCCACAGGCCGGGGCAGGAGGCCACGCCCAGTGCAGAGCAGACGGCTGCAGTCTGAACACCGCACACAAACAGGTATTTCAGGTTTTTTTGTCATTTTCTTTTTATTTTCTTAAGGTGGTTCAGTCTAAATCATACAAATAGTTCTAATGACAATAATAATACAAATAGTAACTTTATTCAGACATGTTTTTATGTCCATATGCATAATTTTTTTTTTATTTTAAATAGTTTTTTGATTTTTTATTCCTTGTTAATATGTAATTTTTATGTCCTTCCCCTTATTTTTTATTCATATTAATTTATCATATTTAATGTTATTGGTTTAAATTATATTATTTTAAATTAATAGACTGTTTTCAGTCATATTCCTTTAGGTGTTTTATGTTATTGATTGAAATTCAATTAAATAAATTCATTATTTTAAATTTTTTACTTTATATTATAGGTCTTGATTTACATAATTCCTGAACATAATTTTAAGGGCGTATATAGGCAAGATAAAATATAGATTACAATAATTTAGAAAATAGAGCAACATAAAATATCCCAATCCCAAATGAAAAGGAACAAACAAAGCAGAATGATAAATGTAAAACCAAAAAGTAGTTTTAAAAAATCAAAATCACAGCGTCAATGCCGTTGCCATCATTTATCATTATTATCCCAACCATAGCTATACCACTATCATTATTATCATAAATCTGATATTCTTAATAACAGTAATTACCATTAGAATCATCATTGTTATCATTATTAACTGTGATATCATTACATAACTACTGACAAACGGGTATTTCAATGGACGACTCTGCAGTACATTGTGAAATTATTGTAATATTATCAGACTTTTTAATGATTATACAAAAATTTATATGACCTAAAATGAAAATGTGTTTCATCTGTCACAATCTTTGGCAGTTTAATTTGTGTTAAGTTTTTCTATGTTGTCCTGTAAAGCTGCACTGTGTAACTTTGTGGTGTAGGGTTCGCCACCTGCTAGTCTTCATGGAAATGTTACTTTGTGTAGAACGTTGGCTTTAAACTTCACCGATCTGACTACACTGAAAATTTCTCTGATCAGGCCAAGATTTTAAAACTCATATCAAGTTCTTCATCTTGTTTTTAAATGTATTATCTACTTACTAGACCAGAGATGGCTTAATTCTAGTTTAGAAGTAGTTTATTTTCAGATAACTTGTCACGTAAGATGATCTTGCTGCATGGCCAGATAATTTTTTAGAATTTTTAAAGTCATTTTTTGATTTAAGATTTAAGTTTATATCTTACATTTTGGCCAAGCTTCTTTGCAGTGTAATGAGGCACTGTAAAACATTCCAGACAAATCTCTCTCTTTATGGAGTCAAGCAGGTGGACACTGCCTTGTGTGATGTAGTTTACAGTTTAAAGGTCCTGTATTGTACAAAATCGACTGCTATGAGCTTAAACGCATGTGCTAAAGCCGTTACTTCCTCACTTCCTGTATTAGCACATGACATCGCAAGGTGTTTTCTGTTTTAAGGAAGAACTCGGCCTAAAAATGCAGGATTTGTGTGTAAAACATGTGCGAATGAAACAAAACATAACTCCAGGTCTGTTCGTGATGAGGAAACAACATTATTAGACCAGAAAATAGCGAAATACGGGACCTTTTAAAAATTCGAAGTTGAACAGCTCATTTTCCAATTTAACAAGACCTATAAGAACACGATGGCATAATAATCTGTAACAGCTTTTGGAAACAGATCATGCAAATTGCTAAGGCTTGGATTATGATTAGCATTTATTTATTCAGCGCACGTTTAGCTTTCTTCAATCGGAAACACACTCAATTGCCATTTCTTTTATCTCTTGCAGGCCTCTTCTGTGCAGGGCCGCTAATTAGCCGAGCTTCTGCGGCGGCTCAGGGGGGAGTTGGTGAACTTTTATCGAACGCCTTTTGCCGTAAATTGAAGGGAGGACGCTGGGCGAAGGCGGGTGCGCAGTCACTGGATTTTCAGATTCCACTTTTACAGTCCCTTTTCATTTGCGCTCAAGCCTGGATTTGCACTTTGAAGTTTAATCAGAGCCCTCCACGGAGCCGGACGGAGAGAGAGGTACTGGGTATGAGGAACTCTCCGGGAATTTTTAAGGGAGAAGGTACCACGCAATCATTTGAAGCATGAATTTGCACTTTTTTTTTCCTTTTTTCTATGTGTTTTTGTGGCCTTTTTGGTTCTGCTCAAGCATGCTTATGAAGTTATAAAGTTTGAGTTCACCTTTATTTCGTGACGGTGATCCTTAATGAGATCTGGCCTTGAAGGTCTGTGTAACTTTTCTGGTAGAAGGTCTGCTCCCTGCTTGATTTCATGTAGATGTTCGTTTTTCCCTGGATTGTTTTACAGTTTGCCATTTAATTCAACTCTTTATCTCCATGGCCAAGTTACAGGTCAGATCTGTGAAGAAGAGGACCTGTTCTCAGTAATAATGCATGCTTTTAAATAGAAATGAAACCAGATCTATTTTTTTAATGCCATACCGTAAAACGTCCCAGGCAAAGCAATCTCCATGGAGACGAGATAACAGCAGACCCTCCTTCAGAAAAGTTCCACAGTGCGTCTTTAAACAATGTTGGTTTAGTTTAGTTGAGTCATAAACACATATTATGGTCCTGGCTGTTTGTGCATTCATATTTTTACACTTTTGGTTCCTATTTGACCTCCTGAGCCTAGACAAAAAGAGATTTGCTGAAATGAGAACCAAATGTAGGAAGAGTAGCCAAAAATCTCTAGTAAGACTAATTTATAACTCATTACAAATATTAATCAAGTATAAATACAATGTCCAAGAAATCAAAGTACTGGTGATAGAAATTTTATGAGTAGCTGTCGGGAAGTTTTAAAAATGTAGTGTTTATATTCAAAATCAATGAAATTAGCAGGGACAATAATATTTTCAGCACAAAGAGAAAAACAAAGTCATAAAGTCATATAAGGAGAAATGCTCATAATAAAAGCTTCTGTCGCTCGTGAAATGCTCATAATAAAAGCTTCTGTCGCTCGTATATTTATTGAGGGAAGAGTAATCAAAAGAAGAGAAGAACAATTAAGTAATAAGCTTCTCAAGTAAAAGTAACTACCCATTTCTGAAAGTAACAATGATTGTGTAGTCTGCCATTTTGAATTTGGCAACATCATTTTTAAATATATATAAATATATACTTGTACAAGATATTAAAGAGCCCATATTATGCTATTTTCTAATCTATGTTATTATGTTTTCTTATTAGAAATAGACCTAGAGTTGTGTTTTGTTTCATTCACACATTTAACACACAAACTCTGCACGTTAAGGCTGAATTCTCGGGTGTTTCTCTCCGAACAACTTCACTTTAAATCATTTGAATGATTTTAGACAATCTCTACTCAGCAAAAAGTAAAAGGTAGCTGTAAATTTGAAAACGACGGCTTAACGTAACCAAACAAAACACAACTCCAGGTCTGTTTTTGAAGCATGAACATTATAACATGGCTTATAACTTAAAAGAATATTTTTTTTGTAATATAGGAGCTTTAAAATGTTACTAGAAAATCATAATTCACTTACAAATCTGACACTACGTTTCTAAAACAAAATCAAAAGTGAAAATATGTGTACAAAAAGCTGGATCAGAGAAAACAAAAGGACATAGAGAATAACAGTTTATCTCAATTAGTACAAAAATATTAAAATAAAACTGAATGTATTTGACTGAAATCTTGTTGCAGCCTTTGATTATAAAAAGTCTGTATTTGTATAAAAGGCTTTAAAATCGAAAGCACTTAAAATGTGCCAGTATATAACAAAAAACTAACTTAAGTGTAACAGTCTGCTAACTTTTCCCTAACCTTCGTGTTTTCTCATCTCTATATTAGGGATGAGCGATGCTGACAAAAATTTGTATATTTTTATTTATTTATGCTTTGACCATCCCAATGACGTCAGGAGAATGTTACAGGAAGTGAACGGACGATAAAATCAAACACAAAAATGCAAAAATGTCTTGTTTTAGTTGTTTTTTTCTTACAATTTGCAAGATATTTTTAATGAGCTCCTATTTCCGGCTTGATACTTTGCAGTGACGTGACGCTGGGGTGTTCTACATGTATGTCTACGATGTACGATGCAGACATTAGCAAATGCAGCCAAAACAGTTTTAGATGGTATGAAAACTCAAGAACAAAATGCAAAATGGATTTAAACTGCACATTTTCAGGAGCTTGTCATGAATACGAGCCTTCATAGTCCGTTTTGGGATTCTGATTTTCAACAAAACAGTGAGAAAAACTGCCTTTATGCCTTTATTTTATTCAAGAGGGAATTAACAACATTAAAAATCATCTATCATCGTCTATTTTGAGCAACAGAGCTTCAGACGGAGCAGTGCCTACAGTTAGCGTTAATGACGTCAGCTGCAAAGTATCAGTAAAATTGTACTTCCAGAACAAAATGGTGGATGGTCATTGCATTAAATAATCAGAAAATGTTTTTGCTTTCAATATAGCGCCCCCTGTGCCCCTGTCTGGTATAACGACTATTAAAAACTATAGACCCACATTTAGTCAAAGCCTCCAGAAAACCCCATGTGAACTGAACTTTAAAGCTCCACTGTGTGACTTCTAAGGTGAAGGGTCTGCTACTGTCCTGTGCATATGGAATGTTCCATAGTAGGGCATTAAACATTTAGTCCTGGTTTAGATGCCATTATAGTACCCGTTTAGTCCTGGTTTAGTCCCTGTTTCGTTCTGGTTTAGTCCCTGTTGAGTCCTGGTTTTGTCTTGGTTTAGTCCATGTTAGTTGCTGTTTAGTTCTGGTTTAGTCCCTGATTAGTTCTGGTTTAGTCCCTGGTTAGTCCTGGTGTAGCCCTGGTTTAGTCTTGGTTTAGTCCCTGTTTAGTCCTGGTTTAGTCCCTGTTTAGTTCTGGCGTAGCCCTGGTTTAGTTTTGGTTTAGTACTTGTTAAATTCTAGTTTAGTCTTGCTTTAGTCACTGTCAGTTTTTGGGATAGGTTTAGTTCTGGTTTAGTTCTGGTTTAGTTTCTGTATAGTTCCTGATAGTCCCTGTGTAGTCCCTGTTAATCCCTGTTTAGTTCTGGTTTAGTCCAGTTCTGGTTTAGTCCCTGTTTAGTTCTGGTTTACTTCCCGTTTAGTTCCTGTTTAGTCCTGGTTTAGTCCTGGTTTAGTCCCTGATTAGTCCCTGTTTAGTCCATGTTAATCCCTGTTTAGTCCCTGTTTAGATCTGGTTTAGTCCCTTTTTAGTTCTGGTTTACTTCCCATTTAGTCCCTGTTTAGTTCTGGTTTACTTCCCGTTTAGTTCCTGTTTAGTCCTGGTTTAGTCCCGGTTTAGTCCCTGTTTAGTTCTGGTTTAGTCCTGATTTAGTCCCTGTTAATCGCTATTTAGTTCTTGTTTAGTCCCTGTTTAATCCTGGTTTAGTCCTGGTTTAGTCCTGGTTTAGTCCCTGATTAGTCCCTGTTTAGTCCATGTTAATCCCTGTTTAGTCCCTGTTAATCCCTGTTTAGTCCTGGTCCAGTCCTGGTTCTAGTCCTCGTCTATGTTCAGGTGTTTATAGCTCTAGTCTCACCATGTGCAGACTTGCTTTTCCATAGATCTGATCATTAACTTGTTATAACCAGGTTTATTTTCCTTCTGGAAAAGTAATAATTGAGGCAAAGCAGGAACATCTCCATGGAGACGAGCAGGTGCCAGACCCTCCAGCAGAAAAGTTACACAGTGCACCTTTTGAAACAACAATTTAACTTAATATTACGTGATGTATTGTTTTACGAGCACTTGTTTCTGTCTGTTTTTTGTCTAATTATCGTGCGATGTGTAAAACTAACTCAATATCTGATCTGTAAATGGACTTCAAATACTGGAATTTCTTTACTTTATCATTTTTGGTCAGTTATTCTCTTTTTATTTAATTAAAGGGCCCATATTACACTATTTTCTGACTGATATTGTAATGAACATAATTATAAACATTATGAGATTATTTAAATCTCACAAGAGTCAGTTTTGTGTAATATCGGACCTTTAGTTCATACAACTTAACTGAAGATGTAAACAGGGTAGCTAAAATACAAAATGTGTTTCTGTGTTCTATTCATTTTTGCTATTCGGAAGAACTTGACGACGAGAGTTTTGTTCAAATTGTTGTTGAGTTTTGCCTTTTGTACCACAGTGGATGTACAGGGCGGTTGGAGAGATGTATTTAACTGTGAAAAGTGCTTGTAGCATTGAAAGTGTATATTTATTATCCAGACTAATTTAAAATCATGTATGTAACGAAATCTCAGATCTGTTCCTCTGTATGATTTGCACTAAAGTTTTTTCAAGCGAGTGTTAAATAAATGGAGAATGTCAATGCTGTAAATGGAAAGATCTCGCCTCTTGTAATTCTTGTTGTAGTGAGCGGTGTAGGTTCTACAAACGGACAGTAGATGGCAGACTTCCCACACTAAAAGCACAGAGTTGAAGCAATAATTGAGAAAACATGTTTTGTTTAAAAATGTTTGGCCAATTGCTCTGTCATTATGGCAACATATTGATATATGTATAGAATTAGTCCCAGACTTCCCTCACCCCAGACACTTCCTCTAGGGAAACTCTGAGTTGGGTTTTTAAACCTGACACAGAGGGCCGCGGGTTCGAGACCCCGGCGAGGCAGTGAAGTGGCGTTTTCATGATCCCAGATCAAAACCTTTGCCAGGTATATCATAATATCATACACCAGTTTTGATTGGGAATAAATATCGGGGTGAATTCTTTCATGTGAAAGAAGTGCACATGACTCTGACTGAGAGGAAATGGATTTTCATTCTTTTTGCTTTGGTCATAATTTCAAGGCTGCTGCATGTCTTAAAAGTTATCACTGACAATTTGAAACTAACCCTAACCCTAAAAAAAAAAAGTCCCCTTTACAACCTTTAACTTCCCATTTCCTGATGTTGTTTGGCGTAAAAAAAAAGTTTATTTGGACTTTTGCTGTGGTAAAGTCAATAAAAACAAAAACTGTATTCCAGTTACATGAAAAACAAAAGTTTGAAAGAGAACAGACATTTTCTTGGTAAATGACAAATGGTCAAATTTTTATATAGCGCCACCTCAAGGCACTCGAAGCACTTTACATGAAGGACTCACTCACCCATTCACACTGTTATGTCTGGCTCAAGTGCACAACAAGAAGGGAGACGACACCAGGTTGCTCAAAAATAAGGTTTTAATTGAACAAATGAAGGAATCAAACTGTGGCGGGATTCTTCAACAAACTCAGGCTCAGTCAGGAAATGCGTTTTTTGGTGTGGTTTATTGAACTCTTCCACAGCAAAAAGGTGCAAAAATATTTTCAGTGATTTTAAAAAAGTAAATTTACCGGCAAACACATAAAGAACAAAAGATAGACTTCCTCTTTAGGTCTTTTAGTCGCTGCTTGCTCGCTCGTTCTGTCTCTCTCTCTTACTCGCTCTTCGCTTTCTCAGTGAACATTACCTGTGTTGTAATTAGGACACAACGCGACGAGACGAGACTCCCACCTGAGCTGCAGAGCTGCACCTTTATACCCTCTTGCCCCTCCCACATTACGTAACCCCCACCTGAAACCTCATTTACGTCTTTCCTACTAATGAAAGAACAATATTTCAGGGGCAGTTACAGGGAGAGCACCGCGAGGATTTAGGATTTTGCTCCGGCACATCATCCCTCCCCTCTGGAAGGTTGGCGCTGTGGGGCAACCTTGAAAGACAGTCACTGTAATATCTCCACTCAGATCTTGGCTCAACCTCAGACTCCTGGTGGAAGGGAGGCACCTCCTCAGCCTCGAGCTCCCTGGGCCTCCACAGGGCCCTGGTGCCCCCGAGATTGGCAGTCTCAGTCTCGGACTACACCCTGTGTCTGTTGGTGCAGGTGCTGCTCCCAGTAACTGTGGTTCTGTGGATAGAGGATGCGATGGAGAGGGCTGCAGCCAGGAAGACCATCCCTCAGTCCTTGCAGCTCTGCCTTTAAGCCCTTCTCTCTGTCCGTGCACAGAGCCGCTCTGTAGGGACGCCGGTCCACTTTCCCCCAGCCGATGAATCCAGCTCCCCTCCTCCATCTGCGTCGACCTTTTCCTTTTCCTCCGTGCACTGTGTACCGAGTCCTCTACGCTTCCAGCACGAGCCATCCCACTCCTGACACCATATGTGGTACATTAATATTTACACAAAAGTATTGGGTTTGTGAGTGTGTAGGTATCAGTGCAGTGTGGTGCATGTTATGGGAATGAAAACTGCAACAGAAAACACCTTGTGAATGACGTCATGTGGTGATACACAAAGTGCTCCACTCTGTTTTTAAACTCCATACACCTTCTCGAGAATCAGGCGATAACATTAGAATATGGCTTAAAACTTGCAAGAATGTATTTAATGTAATATAGGACCTTTAAAGAAGTCAGACACTTTTTATGAACCCTTTATTTTTGCCATATTATGCAGCCAAATTAACCATAACCAAGCAGTTTGACATTTGTGGACGTGGAGACAAAACTCTGGTGCCCAAAAGCTCATAATTATATCACATTTTCATTTAAAATTAATAGGATTTGGGTTTAGAACATAAAATGAACATGGTTAGTCTCAGCTATGATCATAAATTGCAATAATAAAAATCTAAAGTGAAAGATCTGGCCGTAAAAGTCATGTAAAATTCAACACCGAACTAAACCGGAACAAAGTGATAAATGGAGCTGCGTTACTATGGCAACAGGTTACAGAAAAAAACGAAAAGGATCAAGGACCAAAATCATCAGTTGCAATGGTTTAATCCTGGTTTAGTCCCTGTTTAGTCCTGGTTTGGTCCTAGTGCACTCCTGGTGTAGTCCTGGTATATTCTTGGTCTAGTCCTGCAGTAGTCCCTGCTTAGTCCTGGTTTAATTCTGGTTTAGTTCTGGTTTTGTCCTGGTTTAGTCCTGGTTTAGTCCTAGTTTCTTTCTGGTTTAATTCTGGTCTAGTCCTGGCCTAGTCTTGGTTTAGTCCTGGTTCAGCCCTGGTCTAGTCTTAGTTTAGTAATGGTTTAGTCCTGGTTTAGTCCTGGTCTAGCCTTGGTTAAGACTTGGTTTAGTTCTGGTTTACTCCTGGTTTAGTACTGGTTTAGTCCTAGTCTATAGTCCTGGTTTAGTCTTGGTTTAGTCCTGGTTAGGTCGGGTGCAGTCCTAGTGGCATCTTGGCGTAATTCCTGCTCTAGTCCTAGTTTAATCCTGGTTTAGTCCTTGTTTAGTCCTCGTTCCATCTGGTTCTATCCTGGAGTAGTCTTTGTGTACTCCTGGTTTAGTCCTGGTGTAGGCTACTCTTGGTTTGCTCCTGGTTTGGTCCTGGTTTAGTCCTGGTCTATAGTCTCGGTTTAAGTGTAGTCTATTGCCCAAGTCTGCAGTCCTGGTTTCGTTCTGGTTTAGTTTTGGTTTAGTCCTGATTTATTCCTGGTGTACTCTTGGTTTAGTCTTGGTTTAGTCCCAGTTTAGTCCCAGTTTAGTCTCATTTTAGTCCCAGTTTAGTCCCAGTTTAGTCCTGGTTTAGTCCTTGTTTAGTCCTGAACAAACTATAGACTCCCCATAAAGCAAAAAGTGACCCTAACCTTTTATGTGCATATAAATGAACCAGAAGCAGACCCCAAAATGGACCAGACCAGACCCTGTATTAGACTGATGATGGGAAATAAGGCAGTGTGAGATATTGTGTTTACAAATCAATAATTTATAGCTGCGAAACCTGGTGCGTGCGTCTCCTTTCTCCAAACAGACTTATATTTATATCAATATAGATTTGAAAATAACCTTCTTGGCTGAGGTTAGTTTGAATCAATAGTTATTCTCCACATTCTTTAGAGTAAAACTGGCAAAAATTACATCTTTCACAGTTTTTTTTTTCTTTATCTATATTGTAATATAGAGGAATAATTAGCTTTATCTAAAATATAAGAGCAGCTTCAAACATTGTTGCGTGTTACTTTGGTGTTTAAAGGTCCCATATTGCACAAAATGGATTCCTGTGGGATTTAAGCCATGTTATTCTCCTTAAACATATACCAAAAGTTGTGTTTTGTTTCATTCACACGTTTGAGGAAGTTCGGGTACGTTCCTTCTTGCTCAGGCAGGTAAATAATCTAGTAGAAATCGTCGCGTGAAGTTTAGATCTGTTTTGTAGTTGGAAAAAGCCGTTTTTGGTGAGTTGCTTAGAGTGAGAAAAAAAAATAGTCCTAGATTTCCTAAAGGGACAGTCCAGAATTTTGGACACAGGACCTCATTTCCCAGTGAGCCAGAGTGTTGTAGACGTGTGGAGTCACTTTTTAAAATATTTCATCCAGTCCTTGTATTTGCAGAGGTCGCTAGTGCTAGGCTAGCGCATGTCAATGGGTTTCGTTAGCCTGTCGCTAAAAACAGTCTTACCCACTCCACAAAGCACCTGAAGCAAACCTATTATTACGCCAGACTGTCGATGTGAATGTTTGTGTCGATAGAATAATGTTTGAAATAAAACTAACCGCCGCATGTTGAGGGACTATTTTTTTATTAGTGGCGGTGATATCACTCCACCGCTGCTAAGCTTTCTATCAGGAAGTACAACTCGCTGCTGCTGTTCAGACATAAATCCTTCAAATGCAAAGTTTGTTTTATTTCTAAAGTTATTTTATCGACACAGACGTTCACATCGACAGTCTGGCGTTATAATTGTTTTGCCTCTGGTGCTTTGTGGAGTGGATACGACTGTTTATAGTGGCAGGCTAACTGTGGCGTTGACATGCACTAGCCTAGCACTAGCAACCTCTGCAAATACAGGGACTGGATGGAATATTTTAAAAAGTGACTCCACACATCTACAACACTCTGGCTACGTGGGAAATGAGGCCCTTTGTCTAATATTCCAGACTGTTTCTTAAAATGGTGTTGAGTTGAATTTCCCAAGCACTTTGTGGAGCAGTGGTTTTATTTGGGTTTAACTGAAGGCTGTTATCACTTAGCCACTGTTTAACATGTGACAGCTGAGTAAAGGTGTTAGCTTATGCGTGTCCAAGTAAAGTTGAATGTCGTTTGCAAAAAAGGTGGTGACGTCACTAAACCGGTGTATAATGAGCCCAGGGAAAGAACATATAAGAGAAACAAGAGTGGCCCAAGGACTGAGCCCTGGGGAACACCACACGGCAGATTATTATTATTATTAGTTTGTGATGTCATGTGGTGGTAGTTTACCTGTTTCTATACTATACAGCTATACTTTTAGTTCAGTAGAGATCGTAAATGATTCTGGTGAAAGTGTGTGGAGTTTAAAAACACAGTGGAGCAGGGTTTGTGTGTTAAACATGTGCGGATCAAGCAAAACACAGCTGCAGTTATGGTCAATGCGGAAACAACATTACTGCATATTTATAACATAATGGGGCCGTGCACTGTGTAATTTTTCCAGAGGGAGGTCAGCTGCTGTTTCCATGGAGATATTATTAGTTTGCATGTATAGACATTTGGTGCTTTTATTTACTACCAAGTACATATGTCGTGCTTCTTTTTCCATTCTGCAGATCTGACTTGTCTTCAAGGAGACAGAAACATTTAATGGAACTTTCTATAGGCAATGGAGACAATTAGTTGGCAAACTCTACACCAGACACTTGTTTAAAAGCCACAGTATGTCATTTTCTAGGTAAAGATAGATAAAAATAAACCACACATTTTTCATTTTAGCCACAGTATGTGTATTGTTTGTATGTGCCCTTCTGTGGCCAGACATCTCCATAGAGCTAATGATGTTCATATCGTCTCCTTATGTACGTTAGCTTCTGGGTTCACACAGCGGGAGGCAGACTCCAGGTGTCGTCACTGAGTGTGTAGTTTGGCTCACACCTTGTATTTGGACCATCCATATCTAGTAGTTTATGCAGCTCCCCGGAGACTAAACCCAACCAGCCTCCATCATGTTGTAAAGTCATGTTTGGATCTCCACCTGCCTCCCCTCACCTCTGCTATTGCTAGACATCATGTTTGTATCTGTGTGCAGTGTTGCAGATTTACAATTAGGGATGTGCCAATAACTGAAACATGCAGCGTCTGAGGATGTAACGTTTGCAGAGCGCCGTGTTTGTGAGGCAAAGACGAGCACGAGGGCCGATCATTGCCGCTTGTGTCTATATTTATTATTATTATTATTTATTTAAAACAAAGATAGTGCACAGAAACTCATAGAGAAAAAAAAATGCTCTGTGCCAGATTTAGCAAACAAGCTACTTTCCATCTGTAGTCCTTGAGCAAGTACAAAATACAAAAAACTATTTACACATTAAAATCTATATGTAAGTTTGCTTTCTATTTTGATGGAAGTCACATGCTTTTAGACTACTGCTTCCATCCTTTTAGTTTGCTTAACTAAACATTTTATTTGATATTTTTAGGTTGAGTTGAGGTCGCACTCTTGTTTTTTCGTCACTCTTTGTGAAGCAGTTTCAAACTTCAGTAGTTCACATTACGTTAGCTGCAGGTAGTGCTCATACAGGCTGAGAGTTTGTGGGGAGTTTGACAGGAGTTACATTGTGATGGATGGACTCAGGTCTCTACACTGTGGAGCACCCAAAGGTGCTTTGAGAGAAACAGGTGATTTATGGAGGACTCGCTCAGACTTCAAAGACGTGTGAGCAGGAGCAGAATAATCAACAAAGGTTTTTGCATTGTTCAAACACACGTTAATGGACCATCTGACGTACTATGTGTTGTTTCATAACTTTCATCCTTCAGTCATATTTTATTTATTATTATTTATTGTTGTTGACATTTTCTTGCTGTATTTTTTGCTGTATTTTTAGAAGTAGATGCTGCCTCAACATGAAGGTCACGTGGGCGACAGGAGCTCCGTCAGTCGAGCTTTTGTTTGCTGATCTGAAGGTTGGCAGTTTGTATCCCGCTCTCGATATAAACATTATTGGTTGAGCTGTTGTCAGATCCACTGGCCCACAGGTTGGTGGCACGATTTCAGCTTCCCCAGATGAATGCTGTTGTTGTGTACTTGGGCAAGACACTTCACCCTTAGTGTCTGTGCACATTGGTATATGAATAAGTGTGTAAATGGGTGAGTGGTTCCTTGTTGTAAAGTGCTTTGAGTGTCCTGAAAGTGGAAAAAAGATATATAAAAACTATTTTGGGATAATACTCCCTACAACTGTACA
>JACN01142779.1:0-23821 GCA_000787155.1 Scartelaos histophorus | reverse complement strand
GAGAGAGAGAGAGAGAGAGAGTTATATCATTTTATTTAACACTTGTATAACATATTTTTGTAGTTCTGTTTGTAATACAGTGTCATAAATAAAATGGTGTCATGGTCAAACAATTTACCATTAAGTACTTGTGGAGGGGTCACTTCAGGGGTCAGCCTGAAGATGAGCAGGACAGTCCACAACTACTGGTGAGGGCCTGTGGGTTTCTTCTTAAACCCCATAAATACTGGATGTTCAGCTTCGTCCTCACTAAGAGTGAGCATTAGTCTGCATAGGCACATCCTGGGTGAGTCTCCTGGCGGCAGCAGAGTAGAGCTCATGCATAAGACAGAAGCACCGGCCTACTACAGAGTCCAGTCATGAATGTGAGAGCAGAGCTTAGCACAGGTGCCTCACAGTCAATCTCCATGTGGACTCTGGCCTTGACAAGGTGGACCTTCACAAAGAAAACCTATGGTTCAATAGCCTTTATTGATGCTGTCCATCACTAATGGAAAACCACTGTACACTGATCTGCTCCTAACATTTCAAGAATGAAAACGTCATTCACAGATGAAACGTGCACCGTGATCTTGAGCTGAGTGTTTTATGATGCTTCAGGCCGCTGGGCTGTACACATGAAATAAGTGAGTGCATGTGCACAAATCAAGCCCTGCAGAGGTGCTATGTGCCACAGACCAAGCAGTAAATGTCAATATTGACTCCGATCATTCAGACTGGGGTATGGAAGACTGCGAGCTACATTTTATTCAATTACAAGGCACGTATTATGCTTAGTAGCAGCAATAATGCCTCCAATTACATTGTAAGCTTTGTTAAATGAATTGATGCAATTTAATTTTTAGGGCCATGTCAGGCCAATCACTGGAAGTCAAAGCAAGGAGAGCTTTTCAGCTTACGAAAAGAAATCATTTGTTGATACAACTGTAGAACGTCTTTCCTACAACACTAAATAGATACAAGCTGAGAAGTCAAAGTAAAGGAAAATCAAGCTTATGCATTTATCACAAAACTATGCTGTTTGGAAAATAAATTTATGGTTCATCTTTGTAAATTATGTAGGTTCATTTGACCTCAGAAATTAAATCAAACAGAAGATTTGGCATTGAAGTGATTTGCTGTCCATTGCTGAAGAATCATGGCTGCAGCTCCAGTGTGGACTATCCTACTACAGAAAAACAGGTTCTGAGGAACCAAAGTCGTACATTTATATTTACTAGGTAAGTTTAGTTACTAAAATAAATATGCATGTCTTTGTTAAAAAGGATTATAAAGACCCGTTTTGGTTGATTAGATTATTAATTTTATATTGTGTTATAGTTCTACATTTGGTCACTAGAGGGAGCCAACTAGTCACCTATGGAGTCAACGATCGACGATCAAATGATACATTTAAGTAACTCTTCTATAACTTGTAAACTACCCAAAACCTAAAATGTGTTCATATTATTGCCTCCAAAAGCTAAGCTCTAGAGGTTGCCTTCAGTTGGTGCCCTACAGTACAGTGCCCCTTATGAATAGTCTCATTTCTGAGTGGAGTTAAGGCCAAGTGGGCTTCCTTTCTCCAAAGTAGGGCACAGTGTACGTCTTCTTTTGAGTACAAAGAAATTCTGACAGTCTCAAAAAGAGAACAGCTACTCAAGAAGATCATAACTCACAGCTGAAAGTAATAAAAAGGTTTAGAGAAAAATGAACGTGTTTACAACATTTTTTGACTCCTAATGCCTGTATTGCATGGACCACAGAGTTCTAGTTTGCCTGTTGCCTTCAAATGGAGCATTATTTACACTCTGCAGGGCACATTCATGAAGCACAAATCACAGGGACCCTCACTGAGCAGACACTGGCTGCAGCTGCAATACATCACTGCATCTTCAGTACTGTCATAGACACAGTGTCTCTGCCCACGCACCTTATACTGGTGAATGTAAATTATAAGTATATATAAGAAAAAAAAAACAGATCTGCTGAAATAATTCACAAACTTTTGTGAAGGATGTATTTGTTGCAATTGCATAAGCACTGCTGAACATTTGGAACAAAACAAATGGATGTGAGATTACATGTAACATGTAACATGTTACATTACATATACATTAAAAAGTATGACTCGCTTTGTTTACAGGATATCAAATAATATAATCTTGATTTCATGGAAGAGATCTATGTGGTTTCTGTTATATAAATATACATAAAAATGATGCACTCTTTGTAGTAACAATGTCTTTTTATACCAAAAAATGCTGTATATTGTAAAGGTATGACCAATACCCCATAGATGCATATGGGGCCATTGGTTTTTTCTATCAAAGAAATCACACTTCTGAGTCTAAGCGTCACCTTCGGTCAGGGGGGAAGACCTGTCCTCACAGTTGTGGTTTTGCCCAGAGCAGGTTTTCTCCTCTTCTTTTTCTCTGAGTCCTTGTTCTTTATACCTGCCTTTAACTGTGCTTCCCACTGCTTCTTCACTGTTGTGTAAAGTCGCATAGTGGCCTGTGCATCTTGAACCTGTAAGCACAAGAGGGTCTTGAGATTTTGAGGGGAGAATAAGTAATCATATTTTGTAGCTGGTATTGACTTACAGATGAGTGTTCGCCTTGTTGGACTTTAACATTTAGAACTTCTCTACAGAGCACTCTTAGCGCTGGACGCCCACTCTAGAAACATTATATCAGACCATTATGGAGGAACAATGTGGCGGCCACTTTATCAACCTGATTAACATTTTTGTATGTATTACCACTATTATATTATTTTCTAAATCATTCTAATCAACTCAGGATTTGAAAGCCTAGGGACATGACTGTATCAAAGAATAATCAAACTGGCATCAAAAAGAGAGGCTAAGTGGTTAGATGGTTATTTAGATGACCATGTTAAACAGAACCATTTTTTGTCAAATTTACCTTTGCCATTTTCTTAAAAGCCTCATACTTCTGTGTATCCCTGATTTTCTTTTTCGGATGATCCAAGAGTAGAATCTGCAAATTGAGTGTTCTGTTATGACCGCACCTTAACAATGCTACTTCTTTAGATATAACAACTTGGCTACCTTCAAGTCATTGTGGATGGCATGGCCGACAACAATTCGGCCTTGTAAGATTTCAGCGACTTCTTTGCGCACTGTGTCTATATCCTCACCTACAACATATAGTCAAAGTTATAATATAATCATATTCGTATTAACAAGACCATTATTTTACAGTAAGTCTTACCATCTTTGATGTCCTCTGGCCGTATCCCACTGACATGTGTTCTGTAGTCAGTCACCTTTTCCGTTGGCTTTACATACTTATCATAAATACATTTCCCAAACTGGTTTACGAGAGAAACACGAGCCAAGATGCTGTCCTCCCCATCTGGACCAACTCCAACCATCTCACAGTCAATGGCTACAGCTTTTGTTAGGCTGCAAGTAAACACATACACATACAGACACATAGTAATTCACTCAGTTAAGAGTTGGTATGTTCCCATTTTTAAATATTAGACATAAATGTATAATGAGAAAAAAATAACATTAATCACGTTGATTAATAATCCCTTTTAATATCAGTTTCTAAACCACAACATAACTTTTTTTTAATCAGTGATATAACACATTATATAGTAAAAGGTTGATCAATGTTTGTGCGATCCCACAGTCGTCCAGGTGGGATGCATAGCTAAGGAGAGATTCAATTCTCTCAATTCAAACTTTCTGATCAAAGGCATTTCACAACCCATCAAAGTTGCCTCTTCAGTACTGGTAAGATTGCTGGTGTTCACCAAAATAATTGAATTTCTCCTTTGCTAAGGTTGACAGTTTACCTTGACATCGGCTATCAAGATTATGAGATAGACTCATCCCCTTACCCTTCAAACGCCTTCTCTTTGACCAGTGCATTCTCCACATCTTTACTCTGGTGAATTCCCAGTTTCTTCCTCATGATTTCTGCTGCTTCAGCTCCCACCGTTGCCTCTATGTCATCAGGGTCAACATCATCAAACCAGATGTCCTCTCTGCAAATAATATTAATTAAACTTAGATTATCAATTTCTTAAAAACTAACAACACCGAGGTTTACTTACTCTGTGGGCTTGTTTGTTTTGGTCTCTGTTTTAAGTTTTTTTGCTTGTTTTTTGCCCTGTGTATTCTTTAAGTCCAATTTTCTTTTCTTTGTAGCAATGGAAGTTGCATTGGTGTCATGAACATTGTTCACATTTAGGTCTTTAGCAGAACTGCCCTTAACAATCTTCTTTGTAGGTTTCACAAAGTCTCTTTTCCGTTGCATCCCCTTCTCATTAATAGAAGTTTTTGTAGATTTCTCCATAGGCAAAGCTCCATTCTGCCGCTGTGGTTTCTCTGGTTGCTTCTTTAAGATCTGTATATAAGAATTACATGTTTGTCTAGTAACTGATGACACAGTGAAAAGAAATATAAATATGCTAATTTTACCTCTTGTAATGTTTTCCAGTTGGCAGAAAACTGTTGAGCATCTGCTGGAGGCAATAACTGGTTGACTGTGTGGCTTTTCTGATGTTGCTTTTCTTGAGATTTTTTCTTGTTTTTCTTTTTAACGTTCTTGTATTTCTTGTCACCTTTAGGCTTCTGTCCGTGGCTGCTACTTGTTGACACAATGGCTGACATGGTAAATACCTGATTAAAAATGCTTCAGTTATATGTGGGTAAGATCCGGAGCATATGCGAGCTATCTTTCCACGATGCTTTAGCTACACTCTTCGCTAATCTTGAACAAACGAACGAATATCATGTTTTATCAAACCAATATGATAAAATAACTGCATAAATGACTGCGCATTTTATATATTGCTATGAAAAACAATTTAGCAGACAAAGTTGACCATCTCTAAAGCCATGCTGAAATGTGTACGCTCCGACCGTGTAACAATGACATGTGTCCGACTGGGAGCAATTATTCGCATTTAAATTGCTCAATGTTTGATTGGTTTTATCCATGAGACATATTCGTGCCTTTCCATTGTAAATTTCCATCTGTCAAATTTAAACTGATTTTAATATTTGCAGCAGTCCAAATTACATCGTGTACGCTTTTTTATAGCATTACCTCTGATGCGGAACCTTCATTGGTACATGTTTCTCGTCGGCCGCTATATTGCAACGAGCTACGTGGGTTTGGTGAGTATGTGTTGGGAAATCATTTAAACATTTCATTTACATTAATTTATTGAGCCAAATGTCTTGTCAGCCTTAATGCTATGACATAGAGACACGTGTTTTCGAAGATAATTTACATTGTATGCACTTAGTGGTACTGTTCATTCATTATTAACGTAGTAACATCCTCTGTTTTCATAATTCCAGGTTAATATGGTGGAAAATTCTCCCTCCCCTGTTCCTGAAAGGGGCATTTATGGCTTCGTTCTTTTCCTCGGCTCAGAGTTTGCCTTCTGTAAGTTGACACTAACAGGATCACATGAGAACATTTGTGGGAAGACAATTGACGACTTGATTTTTATGTATGAACTGCATATTGAGATAGGGTTTTCGCACTCGCCATATTAATCCTATGGTTAAAGGCCCACAAGCATGTCTTCTTTGGGGTTGCATAAAATTGCACCATTTTATATTCTTAAAAACAATTTATCTTTTGATATTAATCGTGAATGTAGAGATACTATGTTATTGCAAAATATTTGACAAAATATTCCATCAATTTTGACTTTGTACATTCACTCTCCTAGTTCTTTATTGTGTTTGGGCTTTTGTGCCAGAAGAGTGGCTTCATTCTATTGGCCTGACATACTGGCCCCAAAAGTAAGTAGTTTGTCACCCTGGATTGAGAAAATGTGCTCTTCTAACTTAACTGGTTTGTGTTTAGGTACTGGGTCCTGGCTGCTCCCATCTATTTTCTTGTTGGGTTAGTTGTTTTTGTGGTTGTTCTTTTTGGAGTGAACATGAACAATACAGCTCCACTAGACTCCGTGGACAACATCACAGGTAAAGAAAAAGACAGACATGGCAGAAATTTGTTGTATTTTGATACAAAACATGAATGTATTGTATTCAATTCTTTACAGACGTGTATGCTCAAAGCCAGAAACCGGTAGCATATGAGAAGGAAGGAGTGCCAAGACTAAAGGATGTTTCCATTAGTGATATAAATAATATGTTTTATTTATCTCCACCATCAGCAAGCAGATGATGATTTTGTTACATTTTCATGCATTCTTTTGTCCTACTTAATGCTCCCATCTGTATATTTATTTGTTGTTCTTTTTTTTAAAAAATTTTTTTATTACCGGTAGATGGAAGGTGTAAAACCTGCTTGTCTCCTACTGCTTTTTCAGAAACATTCCACAGCATGGCATTACACTCACTGATGACAATCAACAAAAGCAGGTGGTACCACCAGGCCTAGTTACAGGTCAGATCTTAGGAGAGGTGAGCTCACTCATAGTAAGAATGCCTATTTTACATGTATTGTATGTATTTGTATGTATTGTATGTATTTGAGCTGTAAAATATTTTAAAAAAATCAAAAGCTGGGTACATTTAATACCATACTGTGGAACATTACAGGTAAACATCTCCATGGAGACAAGCTGGTGGCTTACTCACACCAGAAAAATGTATGCAGTCTACATGTAATTAATATATCTCATTAAAGTAGTTGTTACTTATTTTTACAGAAGTTTGTGTGTTACTGCTTTGGTTTAGACAATCACACCTACAGGAATAGCTAAAAGAGGAACAGAAACGGATGTATTAATATGTTTTCCTTAACACATGCTTAACTGCTGTAGCATAGAACTATTTTGATTTGTTTTTTCAAGGTAATTTGACTAATTTTGTGAATGAGTTATTTGGTTATTTGGCCTTGAATGGGAAAGTGTGTTTATGGTTTATTAGCATTAAATGTGCTCTAATGTATTCCAGAGAGTAAAATCTTCATCTTTCTAGTAAACACAAATGTATATTGAAAATAAAGTTGAGAAATAAAGACATGAATAGTCATGTTTACTGTACTGTATTGTTGAATGAACATTGCCACTAGAGGGCGGTAAGGGGTTTCTGCACAGGGACAAATAACTTCCGCCGCATTTCTATCACAGCTGCTTATTTGCATTTTAGCTTTTCTACTCTTCCCGTTAATTCACTGAGCCCGCAAATCTAAATATCATCTGGAAAGCCCCACACCGGACAGAGATGGCGTTTCCTCTGCCGATGCTGCTGGCCGCGTACGAGGCGCTAATGGACGAAGAAGAGGAAGAGGCTCCGAGCTGCTTGGATGAATTTGATGATGAATCTTTGTTTAATCTGTTTCACCTCACCAGACCGTGCCTCATGTTTATTGTGGACTCTGTCCGCGCCTGTATGCACGATGTTTCGCCAAAACACCCTCCGCTCTCGGTTGACGCATTGGTGATGGTGACACTGAACTATTACGCACACGGCATCTCCTCAGCATCTCTCCTGACCAAACTGGGACTCACTCACACACACTGCCCCGCCATCATCAGTCTGGTGTCTGGGAAAATCTCTGAAATGACAGAGAAGTTTGTCTCTTTACCCGAAACGGAAGAGGCTAAAGCTACAGTCGCATCTAATATAGAAGCGATATGTGACATTCCCAAGGTGCTGGGCATCCTGGCATCGCCGCACTTTCGGGTGCGAGTGTCTCCATATGATAAGGACGAGTACCGGACCTTTTTCAGTCCTCTTGGTTACACTGCGGTGGTGAGCCAGATCATATGCGATTCTGACGGAAATATCTTAAGTGTGGAGAAGTGTGAAGTGGGCAGCACCCCTGAGCAGGACATGTGGACGTCTTCAGTCAAAGGCAAAGAGATAGAGGAGGGCTTCTATGGACCATACTGGTTAATAGGCGAGTTTCATACATTTTTATATTCAACATATCTATCATATATAACATTTATGCCTATTTGACTCCCAGTTTTAAATAAAATAGTAAGTAATTAAGTGCCTCTAACCACTGAGCCACTATCGTCCTATTTAGGCCCAGAGATCAACAATGTGAAAACAAAATATTGTGGATAATGTGTGTTCTTTTTTCTGTTTTAGCTGGTAAAGGTTATCTTCAGAGCAAACATGTACTGACTTCTGTAACGGACCCGTCCAATGAGAGCGAGGTCCGCTTCAATGAGGCTCATGCAAAGGTCCTGGGCATCATGTGGGCCACCCTCAGCTGTCTCATGAGGCGCTTCAAGGTGCTGCTGCAGCTCGGATTTGCAAAGGAAAACTGTCTGGACCAAAAGGCCAATATTATTAGAGCCTGCTGTGTACTTCACAACATTGCTAAGAAGTTTTCAGTGCCGTCACTACCAGTTGGTTCTGAACCTGTATATCCAGGTAAACAGCACTCTGGGACTTTAGAAGTGAGCAGTGCAGCTCTAAATGCCAGACAAGCTCTCATCAACAGAGTGTTTTCTGTTCCTTCAAGCTCCAGTTATGCACAAAATGAACTGAAAACAGAAAAGGAAGCGTAAGCGTTGTGGACAAGCAGCAAAAGGGATGTTAATTATGGCCACACACACAGCATGCACAATCACAAGTTTTCACTAAGGAAGTTTCTCGGACACCATCAAATATTGTTTTGTAGTTAATGTTAAATAAAATATTTGTTACAATTAAAAAACAGTTCTTCAAACAAAACATTCATTGGTCATATGCAGCGTGAACTCCAACTTGCCAGGAACGAAAACAATGATTATATTTTAATAATTGTACTATTCTGCAGTTCTTCCATCTTCCATATTTCTTCATTTTTCTGTCAGTAGTTGAAAGTGTTTTTTTGTTTTTTTAAATAAATGTCTAGAAAAGCATTCATATTAATTACAGCATTAATTAAATGTTTAAAAAGTGCTTCACTTTTCACATAAGATTAAGATTTATTCATGTTCTGAAACTCCTTGAGTGCAGTGGCATTGGCATAGATCAGTTCGTTCTCATAGATATTTTCGTCATGTTTCTCATTCTGCATCAGAATGTCCAGGACGCACTGATGTAGAAACACGTACTGTGACTGCAAAAGCATAAAAAGAGGAAGCTTTAATATGAAGAACTGTCTTGTAGCCAACACTTCCTTAAACTAACAAAGTAACATAATTGCTTCTAAAATTTACCTCAGTTTGTACCATGTGAGGTCGGTTTAGGCGCATCTTATGCACAAAGCCGTAAATGTCAACAGCCTTTTCTTTCTCCATCTGCTGCAGCAACACGTCCAGTGCTATTAGAGTGCCGGTCCTCCCCACTCCAGCACTGTATGTCATAAATAAAGAGAGTTGAGATCTCTAGTTTCAAAGTACACTTGTTCTTATCAGCTTATTACCCAAATAAATAAGCTGATGATATGTGAACAATAATGTGCCCCGAAATCCAGGTTTGTCCTTCATCATGAACAAGAGATCATATATTTCTGTCAGACATACTGTACCTGCAGTGGACCACTGTAGGAGTCCATGCAGCTTCTGCCTGTATGTGTCGTCTAACCAGCTCCCTGAACTCAATCAGGACATGTGTTCCCTGTGGGACTCCGTGGTCTGGCCAGGCTGTGAAGTGAAAATGCTTCACCGTCCGCTCCTCCGAGGTGCGACTCTGCAACAACAGCAGGAGATGAGATGCAGCCATTTATTTGTAGTCAAACAGCTTATAAGTCAATATCCTATAAAACCTTGTGAGAAGAATTGTACTCATTCAGTAATAGCAGTATACAATAGGTTTTTGGTGGATGTCCTGCCACAACTTTGTCTCCATATAGGTCATATTGCTTTACCTGCTTCATCATTAACACAATTAAACCTACATGTTTCACTGTAAATTCCCTCAGTGTCCAGTCAGGCTGCTTCTTCTCAGAAATTGTGAAAACCTCCAGCTCTCCACACTGGCGAGGGTTGCTATCAGGCCAGTACTGTTCACATTTAACCTGGAGACAAACGGTCATTAAACCAGTTCTCAAAGAGTTTTTAAACATCCCTGAAATCCGCCTCACCCGTCCTCCCTCGGTGCAGTTGGTTACCATGACGATGCCTCTCACTTTCTGCTCCCAGATCATCCTCCAGAAGTCACTGACGGTGGACGGCAAAGGACCTTGGGCTGCGATGAATTCTCTCTCGCTATTGTAACCCTTGCAATCAAAAAGTCATGTTCACTATTCACCCTCAGGTTATGGACCCGTCTGTTGCTACAGATCTGAATACGTACAGGCATGTAGTTGGCGTTTATGTAGTCGCTTTGAGGAGATGAAGTCAGTTTTACGCGGCTTCGGTCATCTAGATTGTGGACAAAGTGATTCACACCTGTATCTACCCAGTTTAGATCTATACTTATACAATTATTAACAAATACTTACATGGCAAAACATTGATGAAGCGATTTTTTGGTCTGTTTTCTTGTGATGTTGCTGCATTCTGGGTCTGGTCTGTGCCAACACTAGCAAGGTCCTGCATGAGAAATGACATGTAAAGCTCAAAAATATATTATATAACAGATGAGAGTGTATTGAGTGTCATTTTCAATAGCAGGTTTAGACTAATATTTGCACTTCCAACAGTATATTAATGCAAAATGGGAAATTTAGATCACCACGGGACAACAACAGTCCTGTAAAGTTCACCCCAGACAAGACAAAATAAATAAAAAGAATAAAATAAACATCACAAACCTCATAATCTAGGCTGAACCCTTTATTTTCATCGGCACTTAACTCATTGAAGTGACCAGGAAACCTTTCCAAAGGTACACACCTAAAATATCATTAACATTTGCATGAAATAAAATATAATAAAAGGTTAACTTTAAGATGTGAGATTAAACATACTTGGTCTTGGCTCCACCATTTGATGATTTTTTATGATTGCTGAGAAAAAATAAAAAAAAACAACTTGTTTAGTAAATTATTGATAGATTATAGCAGTGATTTTATCTCTGCAAACCTAAATATGTCAGGTCTTCTTAAGATAATGAAAGCAACCACGCAGACCAAAATGACAAAAATGAATACACCAAAGAAAGCTCCAGCAATGACTCCTATAATCAAACCACATGGTCAGTACAGATATATCAGCAGTGGTAATATAATAATGCAGTTTTATATGACAGTGAAACTCACCCCTGTTATCAGTGGGACATGTGAACTGAAAAGGGTTGCTTCTCTGTATTCCAGACATTGTGGAGATGTTTACTTTATATTTTTGGGCAGGTTGAAAATTTGGTATTTCAGCAAAGTTTTCATTCGTATTTTTTATCACTTCAGGTTCATTACTGGAGACATTGATTTCAACTGAATCCCAGACACCATCCGGTTTGTTCCATTCGACATAGATTGAGTAACCTGCATTCCAGTTCTTACACTTCGCAGTCAATTCAGGGGGAACTAAAGAATAAATTATTAAATTACACAGTGCAACATACACAAACATTGAATATTCAGACAGACTATCCTGCTATTTTAATGTTTGTATTGTGTTTATTTCAGGAAAAAATTGATCATACTCCTGGTTTTCAGATAGTGGAGAAGTATGTTTAGCATACAAGTTTAAGGGCCTAGTAGTCACAAATACACATTTAGATTAAAACTGTGGATTTTATAATGATCCTTTATGAAAATATCATTTAAATGAACATGACACGATCACAATTCCCAAACCACTAATAAATTACTCATTGAATGAAACATATAAAACATGAATTTACTGTGGGAAAACAGCTTTAACAGTTACACATCTTAATATCCAATCTGTGTATCTACCACATACAGAAAGGTGAGGAAAAATAAAAAGAAGGAAGTGCCCTTGAATGGGACACTGAGGGGTTCCAGTTCTGTTTCAGACTGGTCCAGATGAAATTGTGAATAGACATGAAAGTGGCCAGTGAGTTTATGAAAGTCTGTGTAAGAGGCAGTACTTACCGGTGTTGAAGGAGTAGATGCACTGCTCTTCCTTTTCATACATTAGCTTCATGGTATAATTTGCACCAGGGTAAAGGCCGGTGAATTGTATTTGCTTATTGGAGCCAGAGTTGAGATGCAGTGAGCCATTGAAAGCAGTTGCGTTTGTGAACACACCCTCCACTAGTCCTGCGATCGACGTCTCATTGACCTCCCAGTCAACTATCGAACAGTTTATAACTACAAAAGAACAGCCAATTATTTAACGTGAATTCAATGTATATTTCAATTATTTACAGAAAGAATCAATGTACCTGTTGCTGTCTTAAACTGAAGAGATGCACTTTCTATACCCCTGAATTCTGTTGTAATATTAAATGAATAGGGCGTGCCGGCATTCAGAGATTTAAAAGTGCAGTAAACTGAATTTCCATCTGAGATATTAGAACAAGTATAGTTGTTAAGTTTTACGAGGCATTTCCAGTCTTGTTTCACATTCTCCAATTTCAGAGTTATTGAATTTAACTTTCGTTCTACGGCTTGTACTGAAGACACTGGAGAAGGAGCTGAGACAAAATAAAAGTATTAGATGTTTAGTGCATATAACAGTGACTAAAAACAAGCAAAGTTAAAGGTACCTGTGGATGCATTCAGTGAAACTCCACGGCTTGAGAAATTGGCATATTTAGTGTAGAGTTTAAATGTGTATAGAGTGCCACTTTGAAGATTCTTAACAATATATGTTGCATTTCCTGAGGATGAATTTACGGGCTCTCTCTTTGTTTCATACTCAATTTCATAGTCTTGGATATCACCCACTTTTTCCCACACTAAAGTTATACTACTGTTTGTTTGGCTTTGTACACTGAAGCCAGTTGCATCACGAGGACCTAGAAACCAAATAAATATGGAATCAAAACACGCACAGCACAGCACAGCAGCTTTGACAAATAGGTGAAAGACAGTTTTTACAATGTCATGGTTTAAAAATAATCTACAGTCTTACGTGTGGGGGCACTGATGCTTACTCCATCACCTAGTATGTTTCGGAAAACAGTAAATAGGGTAAAGTTGTATGTTGTGGTGGCATTGAGGCTTGTGACCGTGTATATGGCTGTATTTCCAAAGTCCAGTGCAGTGAAGTTCTTCTCTTCATCATTAAACCTTAAAGTGTAATTGAGTTTTGGGTCATTCTCCCATTTCAAAGTTATGCTTGTCTCATTTTCCGAGACTACATCAAATTGGTTCACTTTGGAAGGAGCTATAGAAAAAAAAAAAAAAGAAAATTTCATCCATATTTTTTGTGTTTTATATTTTTAAGTAAAGGAAACTTACCAGTGCTCGCAGTCAGATCGACCCCAGAACTTGGAATGTTTTTAAACACACTGTACAAGGTGAAAGTGTATTCTGTGCTGCTCTTTAGATGTGTCACTACCCCTTGCTCTTTGGTGAAGTTTTCTTGTTTTCCTTCAAAGTTCAAAATGAACAGAGAATCGCCTGATGTCTTTGTCCATTTGAGGGTTATGCTACTTTCATTTTGATTATCTGCTCTAAAATCTGCAACATTTTCCGGCGCTGAAATGAAGACAATAATATGTCAGTACTACCACAGACCACAACACTGATAGTTTAAAGTGAAGGGAACTTGCCAGTATTAGCAGTCAGATTGGCCCCAGTACTTTGAATGCCTTCAAACACACTATACAAAGTGAAACTGTATTCAGTGCCACTCTTTAGATCTGTCACTACCCCTTGCTGTTCAGTGAAGTTCTTCTCTTTTTTTTCATAGTTCAAAATGAACAGAGAATCGCCTGATGTCTTTGTCCATTTGAGGCTTATGCTACTTTCATTTTGATTGTCTGCTCTAAAATCTGCCACATTTTCAGGAGCTGAAATGAAGACAATAATATGTCACAACTACCACAGACCACAACACTGATGGTTATATGTGTGTATGTGTATGTATGAAATGTCTGTTACCTGTGGCTGCAATAAATGAATATCCAGGGCTTTGAAGGGCGCCTTGTTGAGAATATAAAGTCATGTTATACTTCTGAGCAGGCGTTAAGCCCTCCACAGTGTGCTCAGCTGGACTGGTGTTAGCTCCTGTAATGATGTCTGATGCCGATGTCCCATTGACAGAATAAGTCAAATTATACTCACTGATTCCAGGAACCGTATCAAATTTTATCTTTACAGAATTTTTTGTTTGATGCACAACAGAAACATTCTTCACATTGTCAGGTACTGCAAAGATACAAAATAGAATCAAGTTTTTTTTAGACTTAAAGATTTTTTAGCCATTTACAGCACCATGTGAAGTTCTCACTTGATAAGGTTGTGGTTTGTGGCTTAGTTACTGTTGTTATTGGTGTCACAGTCTGGTTGCAGTCAGTGGTCCTCTGGTGACAAAAAAAAACAAAACACAACTTTTCACAATGTTGTGAAAATATATCAAATGCACTGAACACTGCTGTCAGTCTGTGAGCTCTTCAGCCATATCATAAAAATAGTGTCCCAGTATGAACTCACCTAGATACAACTTTATTCATTAGAAAAGATTACTATAATGTCAACAAACAACAAAGAATTACATTTTAGAGCAGGTTTAAAGTACAAATAAATTAAAAGGGTTAAACTGCCTCTAAAAACCATCTGACACAAAACTGACTCCTATAGTGCATTGGCGGAAAAGGACTTTTGCATTTGTAATTGAATTGTTTGTCAAGCTGACCTGATGCCTGGTAGCATCACGCACTTGTTTCCATATAAATACAATACCACTCTGTGAAACATTTGAGGCAATGACGTCTTCATGGAGACAAGCAGAAAAAATGACGTAGTGCCCCTTTACAATATGCTCGCATGCTTGAAAAATGCTTAAATGCATTTTGTTACTTAAATAATTTGTGAAAGCATATCAAAACCCTTTTTTTAAGACAGCTGAAAAGCAAATAACAATAATTGTGAATTTATTACTAGAAATTGTTTGGTCCAACACTGGAACTAAAGGTGATTGAGGGATTCATATTTGAACATTTGTAAGAGAAATAATAACACTGAAAAAGAACTTTAACATACAAATATTGCCTGTAAAGCCACTGTCCACTCAGAGCATTTCCTCATTTATTTTCCTTTGGAGGAAGTAAGAAAACCTGATAACTACAGCTGGGAATAAACGTGCTTCATATACTGCCATCATAAAAACTCCATAATGTTTTACTGAACTAAATTCCGAGCAGTGACGCAAGACTAAAGCTGAATCTACCAATACACAAAAGTACCGTTTGATGAAATAATAATTACTTTTGCCTACAAAAAATAACATGAACGTAGGTCAAGGACTTACCCAAAATGGAAACAAACAGAAAACCATCAGCAAACTATAAGCACTGATTTTGAAAGTAACAAAATCCATTGTAGTCTGTTAATCGGAAAGCATAGTTAGATCTGGTTTAGAGATGGTGGCGTCTTGTATAGGTGACAGTAGGCTGATCCCAATGTGTTGACTTTTAATTCTAAAGCATATCCTCCCTATGTAACCTCTGATCTCTCCTATTAAGAGCAACTAAGTAAATAGCTGCTTCTCTTTTTCAGCCTTGCAACCACACAGACCTTTGCCCCGCCTATCACTTCCTTATAACCGTTAGAATCTGTGAATGACTAAAACTATGCCAATCAAAGTCATTTGCATATTTATGATGTTCCTTTCTATATGAACCATGTACGTGTATGTGTGTGTGTGTGTGTGTATACACACACACACACACACACACACACACACACATATATATATATATCATATTCATTTTTTATTTACTGTACATACATTTATATCATTTATCCCTCATTGATACCAATCTCTCACTCTTTTTTATTGTTTGCAAAGTTTAACACCATTTAAAATTGTTTTTTTTTTTTTACCCTGTTATTGCAATATAATGTGATGTGTGAGCTACAGTGTCCAAGTAATTTCCTTTGTGGATTAATAAAATCTGTCCAAGTGTAAGTCTAATTCTAAGCTTTGAATAGTGAGTCTATGTTTGCCTGGTTTTGTTCTTCTTTGTAGTAAGGAACTATTGAACTATATAGACCTAATATAATAGAAAAGAGGGAAATATAAGGAAGAAGTGAGCACTGATAATAAGATAAGACTTGGTGGCATTACAGTGGTTATGGTGTCTCTGGTGGTCCACCAGAACATACAGGGTAATACATGGAACAATCAACTACAATTGACAGCTGCACCAGGGGATTTATTTACACATTTTCGCAAGTGTTTTATTTCATTTTCACAATGTCAGTACACATTACTTCACAGCATGTACATGTATTGTACATGTAGTCCAGCTAGTTACCAGTATCCTGGCTCAAATCTGCAGGGCCTCCAAACAGGTGCCACATACACTGAAGGATGGCTTTAGTGCGGATCATCATTGTATTGTTTTGTTTGTATGATTAAATATTAACTTTGACATTCAGTCACTACCACCACTATCACTTTGCTGTAATTATTTTGCCCACAACACAATTACGGAACAATAGTTGGCTTATAGCTACCAGTTTGCAGAAAGGTCACAGTTGGCTGTTGGCTGGACCTTACCCACTCATAGCAGGGAATATTATATGATACTTTTGGCAATGAGCTTTTAGATAACTTTGCCTGCGACCCAGAACACACTTCAAATACAGAGAGAAATCATTCTGGGCTTGACAGTCAAGAGATTCCTTAAATAGGCAAACTAATCGGCCTATTAAGTCATACATAACTAAGTCATGCTCTTTGAGCCTACCTCAGATAGAAGTATTCTTTGGTTATTATACAATATGTAATCTTATTTATAGTCGAAATAGTTAACTATTGGCCTAGAGCTTGACCTACATTGGATGGGATGAATTGGGACGTGTCTAATCTTTAAAAACAAGCTTACTGATTTTGATCGTGATGATACTGTGCAGTGAAGTTTGGATGGGACCATAGACTGTGTTAAAGATGGATGGTACCAACAGGAATAGTACTAACTTCAATACGGGAGCTAGTTTCATTTTAGAGCCACGGGGCGGCGCACTACTGCGTCTGAGTGACGCTGCGTCCTCACAAACCACGAAGAAGTCCTGAGCACAACAAACATCTGACGCTCGCGTTAGCACAAGATGTTAGCATAGCAGCGCTGTGCGAGGGGCGTCACTGTTTGTGCTCCAGGACAGATAAAAGCCTGCAAGACGGAGAGATAAAGACAGAACTTCAACGGCGAAGTGGAGCATGGTCTCCCACACTAATAAGAAAGGTAAGTGTTATAGTTTGACCTGATCGCGATGCACGTAAGGCTCCGCAATAGCATCGGGTTTGTTACATCCATTGTGCCTCGTACTGGGCCCAATGTACAGCATGTTCCCACCGAAGTTGCCTATGCTGCTGTTAATCATGCAACAACATCTTTGCAAACACGGAAAAAGCTGTAAACCAACTTTTTAGTACAACTATTAGGCTTGTTAACATATGCGTGAATCACACTGATGCTATGGGTACAGTTGTCATTGTTATTGATTATTATTTATTGTATTTTCCAGAAATGCAGTCCGTGGTGAAGCAGAACTTTCATGTGGAGACGGAGGCAGATCTCAACAAACTGATCAACCTGAAGCTCACGGCGTCCTACACGTATCTGGCTCTTGTAAGTCACTTAAATCATTGCCATCGAATTGAAAATGCATGATCACTATTATGACTCATTCTTTTATTCTATTTTTTTTATTCTAGGGGATGTATTTTGACAGGGATGATGTTGCCCTGCCAAATTTCTCCAGTTTTTTCCTTAAGCAGTCCGTTAAGGAGCGGGACCAGGCTGAGAAACTGCTGGAATATCAAAACATGAGAGGCGGACGCATTTTACTCCAGACCATCTCTGTAAGTGTACATATTAATGTTTTTTTTTTGTTTGTTTGTTTTTTTCTCATTATGTCATTTAAATTATATGTTGTGTTTTAGAAACCAGTTCGAGAGGATTGGAGAGGTGGACTTGATGCAGTGTCCTTCTCTTTGGATTATCAGAAGTCCCTCAACGCCTGCATTCTGGACGTTCACCACCGAGCTGGCAACAACGGTGATCCTCATGTAAGTCCACCATGCATGTACATACATTAATATACATTATATCTATAATGGTGTTTATCATTTACATATTTTTCAGCTGTGTGATTTTCTGGAAGAACATTTTCTTCAAAATGGCCATGAGACCATCAAGAAGCTGGGTGACTATGTGGGCAGTCTTGGCCGTATTGCCACAAATGAAACCTCCGGTGCAATGGGAGAATACCTTTTTGATAAACACACTCTTTAAGGCAATGTAGCTATACAATCTCCCTCAAATTACAAAAAGCTATTTAGAAATACCTCATTCTTACAATAATGACAACTATGGTTACTCATTTCAAAAGTCACAATATGCTTCATTTCTGCTGTATTGAAATTAGAATGAAGAACCATGTTAACATTCCGTTATGTTGAGAAACTGCAAATCAGCTTTATTCAAATGCAAAGATTATGTTAAATTTGGATAAATAAAACTTGAACTAAGATAACCCTTTGTATCTGTTTTTTTTTAAGACATGTAGGCTCAAGATATGCTGAGCTTTCAGAGACCCACTTTCTGTTCTCCTATAGATGCAGTAAAGATTATTGCTGTACATTGCTTACTCATTGTTTAGTGGGAGCTTAATCTTTAACTGTAGGTTCACAGACAGAGGTTTTTAAGGGACATGGTGCTTAGTAAATTGTAAGTTTCAGCAAATCGCTGGTCACTTCCCGTCTGTCAACAGAGTCATAGTTCAATGCTGAGCTACTGAAACAACATGCTAAACTATATGATACAACCTTGGTAAAAAACAAGCAAGGAGTGACACTGCAATTTTTTTAATAACTATGAAGTTTGTAAAAATAATTTGTTAACTTAATTGAAGGTTCTAAATTATATAAAAACATTCTTGTGAGTTTTAAGTCGCATTATAATGCTGTCCCCTCATCAAAAACATTTTGTTATATCATGTTTCATTCACACAGTTGAGTAATTCTTATTCATTTGTCTACATCCCTAAAGCTAAAAATGCTCAGTTTCACCTGGTGATGTCGTGTAGTTGTAGTTTTCAAATTAATAGTTACATCTTACCTTAAGGTGAAGGTGTATAGCATTTAAAAACACAGTGGAGCATTTCCTGTATTACCACATAGTATCACAAGATGGAAGATTATTTTTTGTCTGAGAGAAAAACTCAGCCTGAATATGCAGAATTTGTGCATTAAACACACAGAAGCAAAACACAACTCCAGGCATGTTTTTTGATGAGGAAACAATATATGAGCCTTTTAATTGAGTATTTTACCAGACTTGCAACTTACAAAATATCTCATTGTGTTGGGGAGTCTGTTCTCATGGCTGTGTCCCATGCAAAAACTGTATCATTTGAATACAATATCACCTAATATCTGTTGATGTAGCTGGATGAGCACGTGTTCACCCGCCTGAGGATTACCATTCACAAGACTCTACTGTATGTGGCTTCTACAGTGAAATGATAAGCTGCACTATTAAGGAGGGACATCTCACGTTGGTAGTCAGTAGATGGACGATGGACTCCCTGGTCTGCTATGACGAGGGGATTAACCAGGGAGCACAAAATCTCCTATTGCATCAACTAACCACAGCTGCCATGCCTTATCAATCTAATGAACAACACTTTCACATCAGATAATGGCCTTTCAACATTAGAAGAATATTTATTTGTGTTATAAATGTAAGAAAGTAGTTGCTGTTTGTTAGTGAGAGTTAGAAGCAACAGATGTGATAACAGTATTATAAGGAGGAGGAGGGGTATGGGGATTAAACCACAACACAGCACTCCAATGCTTCGGATTTGATAGTAAAGGTTCCAGGGTGATACAGTGAGTCTGAGCTCGTCCCGTCGACCATGGGACTGTGAAGACTCAGAGGGGTTAAAAGAAGAAACCTCAAATATAGCAGGATTGTTGAGATGAAGCTACTGGATAGAGGACAATACAGATCAACAGGTATGATTAACATTTTTGCAGAATTGTTGCGTCACAGTATTTGATGCATTAATGTAAGGTTTGTTTTCATTGATGGGCAAATTTCACTGTGACCAATAATCCAACATAATATAAAAAAACAAAACAACGGGTGTTCCCATGCAAAAATGAGCTAGATTCTTACTCAAAATAAAAACCTCACAGTTAAATTAATTGAATTCAACTAGTTTAAAAATAAAACTAACTGATTCACAGAAGTCAACATGTTATACTTTTACATTCAGTGATGACTGTAATTTGAATCAGTGGATATGCTGTGGTAAAAAATGGAGGGGTATGTGTACGTGTGAGGCGGAGATGACAGGGAGAGTAACAGGGGGATTAGGGTCAGCCATGTTGAGCATCTGGCTTAGAGCTGTTCCCCTGTGCTGCATGAACATGGGATTACACTGCCCATACAGACCTGTAATATCTAAATGAGCTAGATTCTTACTCAAAATAAAAACCTCACAGTTAAATTAATTGAATTCAACTAGTTTAAAAATAAAACTAACTGATTCACAGAAGTCAACATGTTATACTTTTACATTCAGTGATGACTGTAATTTGAATCAGTGGATATGCTGTGGTAAAAAATGGAGGGGTATGTGTACGTGTGAGGCGGAGATGACAGGGAGAGTAACAGGGGGATTAGGGTCAGCCATGTTGAGCATCTGGCTTAGAGCTGTTCCCCTGTGCTGCATGAACATGGGATTACACTGCCCATACAGACCTGTAATATCTAACCATTCCTTCATCACACATGACTTTATAGTGAACATGAGGCTGGTGAGTGCTGGGGTTCGGGCCAGGCGGGCTGTGGAGACGTCCGAAGAATCTGAAGAAACAACTGAGACGGTCCACCACGAGCACCACCCAGAGCACCACACGGAGCACCACCCAGAGCACCATGAGGGCCATGAGCACACCCACCCAGAGCATCACCATCCCAGCCACGGGCATGACTACACACACATGAAGAACAAGTTTATGAATGAAATTACCCATCTGCCGAGTAAGAGAACAAAATCACAAAAAAAAAAAACCAAGACATTTTTCTCACAAATTGAGTTTTTACTTATTAACAAACTTTCCGGCTTAATACAACATTTTGAGGACATTTCCCCATTCAAAAGATACACTAGACAAATTGTTATTCACCATGGCAACAGTCCTAATTTCTCACCATTCTTAAACCTATGGATTGGTGGTTTTTAATTTTCTAAAAATGAATGATGTCATACTCTCACATGGGGCGGAAAGAACCAGTTTTTAGTATTGATTACATTGTACTTTGCCATGAAATAGGTCAATTCACAAATGTTGAACCTGATCTTTTCTATTATTGACTAGAAGAAGTCACTGTATTACAACAGAATCTGCATTTTAACAATATTAATGTTAGCTGCTAATTTGTCAAGTTATAGGACTTAAATATGAATGACATAATATTTTGGTCATCATGAGACTGATCTTATAATGGCAGGCCTGAAGGGGGCAGTGGTTAGACCAGTCTGCTCTGTCTAGACCACTGTCATTATCTGATCTTACAAGTGGGTTTGTCAACTCATGCAAGCTCAGCCAACTGCCAATTGTCTCCAGAAGTCAGCTGACCTGTTTCACAATAATGTTTGAACAAATTCAGTCATTAGTAAAAGAGCAGGTTTGATAAATAAACCAGTACATCTTCCACATTTTTTATTTACATTTTCTTTATGGTATGATTCATTAATATACATACAAAAAGGTTAAACAGAGCAAGATACAGGAAACTGCCAACTGTGAACTGTACTTTTATGTGTTTTAGGTATGATCTGAATTTTTGATGTTTTCTAGTTCCCATGTGGGCTGTGGGGGCCATTGTGGTGGTAGTGCTGTTGCTGGTGGCCGCTTGCCTCTTCTGTATTTTTAAGAAATGTTTTGGAAAAAAGAAAAAGCCAAAGAAAGCCAGAGAGAGGAAAGCAGGGCGTCGCAGAAAGACTAAAGAAGGTGAAGAGGAGGGGAAAGAGAATAAGGTATGTCCTAGTTTTGTCACTGTGGTGTTTTGAAACGCAGGCATTTATTAAAATATGTTAATTAAATGTGTGTTTTTGTAGGAAGGAGAAGTGAAGAAAGGGGAAGAGGAGGATAAGGAGCATGAAAAGTTGGGGAAATTGGAGTATTCTTTGGACTACAACTTCACAGATGCTCAGGTACGTTTCAACCACAGACTGAATATATAAGATGTATCCCCAAAATATTATATGAACATTAAAGCAGCTATTTGTCTTTCCAGCTCATTGTGGGAATACTTCAAGCACAAGATCTTGCTGCCATGGACATGGGGGGCACGTCAGACCCCTATGTCAAGGTCTTTTTATTACCAGATAAAAAGAAGAAATATGAGACCAAAGTTCAACGCAAAAATCTTTGTCCTGTCTTCAATGAAACCTTTATTTTTAAGGTTATTAAAAGATATTAATTATTGTTTAACAGAGTTTTATGGTTTTTTTTTTAAATAGTTTCTTATGTTTCTGCTTCTCTTTTCTTTAGATTCCTTATGCAGAACTTGGCGGTAAGACCTTGATTTTGCAGGTTTATGACTTTGATAGGTTTTCAAAGCATGACATGATCGGTGAGATAAAGATCCCCATGAATAGTGTTGATCTGGGCCAGCCAATGCAAATGTGGAGAGATTTAGAAAGTGGAGAAAAGGAAGAGGTGAGTTTATGAGGATATCTCTGTTATTGATGCTGATTGTTGAACCAAATTCATGGGATTAAAAACATGTTATTGTTTTTTTTTTTGTTTTTTTTGTTTTTTGCTATTGTAGCAAGAAAAGCTTGGTGATATTTGTATTTCTTTACGGTATGTGCCCACTGCTGGGAAGCTCACTGTAAATATTATGGAAGCAAAAAATCTGAAGAAAATGGATGTCGGTGGATTATCAGGTAAAACTGAAAATAGTTCTTTTGGAGAGGCAATTATACAATCTATGTATTTGTAAATATATTTGTAACTGTTTTTGTCCCCAAGATCCTTATGTGAAGATTGTTCTGCAGCAAAATGGAAAAAGAATCAAGAAAAAGAAGACAACTGTGAAGAAAAACACACTCAATCCTTATTTCAATGAGAGTTTCAGTTTTGAAATACCATTTGAGCAGATTCAGGCAAGTTACATCCATGACAACTGACCAGTGATCATGGTGAACACTTAAAACATGCAGACAAGTGTTAAATACATGTTTTTGCTTCCAGAAAGTGCAAGTGGTCATTATGGTCTTTGACTATGATAAACTGGGAAGCAATGACCCGATTGGTGGGACCTTCATGGGGTATGGAGCCACTGGAGTAGGCCTGCGTCACTGGTCTGATATGCTGGCCAATCCTAGGCGTCCTGTGGCCCAATGGCACACCCTGATGCCAGAGGAGGAGGTGGAGGCCGCGCTCAAGGCTAAACCCCGCTAGAATCATGTTCATTTCACACATGACCATTCACTTGTTTATGCGTGCAGTTTTCTTTGTGTTCACATTTTATTCATGTAAATTAATATTTTATTGTTTTGTATTTCACCATCATTCCCTATATCCACATGTGAAGCAAAATATACTGCGTATCTGTATGTATGGCAAACTAATCTCTTGACAAAGGTATGTTTCATGTTAATTTGTCATGTTTTTTTTTTTTTTCCAAGGCATTTTGTTTTTACTGTTATAAATGTATTAATGGTACATCTCCAAATAAACCTTCCATGATGTCCAAACAAGTCTGCTAAACCGCACTTGTAATGCTTTACATAAGGTTGCCCTTAGCACGGTATTCAGCATAGAAGCTACCCCAGTTATATCATGCATTAGGATCTAAAATAATAAATAAAATAATAATAAA